>VWZE01007804.1:390282-405518 GCA_013396675.1 Eubucco bourcierii
AAAATATAAATTATTCTCTCATTTTCCATCAGCATTGGAAGTTATTGAAAATTGTGTATTGAAAATAATCTGCAATCTCTCATGTGAGAAAAAGAAATCCTTCAACCTTCACTTCTACTTAATTCCAGTAAGCTGCGTAAAATTACACTTGCTGTAACACATCAGACCCAGTATGTCTGGATGTCCTCTTTTCCATGCTGTACATTTTCAAGCACACATTACACTCAAATCTGGTTTTTATGTACCTCATAACATCTCCCTCATGAGCAGCAGACATATTTTGTAATGTTTGTAGTGTTATATGTTTTACCTTAAAGATTCACCTACCTATGTTTGAGTACTCCTTGACAAAAAATGTAAAGCTTTATTAAATTTATATTATCATCATCCTTGGTAGCCTTTTTAATTCTGGTTCCCTTTCTATGCACAAGTCAGGTAACAACTACACTTTTAAAGGCCACAAGGGAAGCAGATGGAGGGACAATAGTATGAATGGAAAAAGGGAAAAATAAGCAATCCCTTACAGAGAAAAAGCATTGCTTGTACACTGAAAGTCAGAAAAGGAAAAAAAAGGTAATAAAAAGCCTCAAAATTATGAACTTCACTTCTCTGATTTGGAATCTTCTCATTCGTATTGCTAAATATGAGGTTTCAACACAGCAAATATAAAGCCTACAAAAACCAAAACAAAACAAAACAAAAAAAACCCCAGATGTTTTGAGCATGTGGCTCATTAAAAAACAGATGCTAAGAACTTCTGCCCTGCAGGCAGTCTGAAGATTACCTTGTCACATGTCAGTTTGGACCGTGGGCTTGAATCATCAACTTCTGGCACAAAAATAATACGCAGCACTGTCCCATGCAGCCAGGCTGTTTGTTTACTATTTTATGTTTGATAGGCTTCAGATGAGCAAATATAAGGACAGGTTTATGCACTCAGCCTCTCTCCTAGTCAAAGGAAACTTTGTAGTGAACTAAAAATCCTTCTGCTTTCTTTCCTCAGACCAAGGAATTAAGTAAAAATCAGTTATGAATATGGTGAGCTTTTTTCCTGCTTCACACTTTAGTAAAGGTTCTCATAAACTTGCTCATATTTGAAAACAGGGCACAGGTCTGCTGACATGCAAAATATAAGCCCTTCTTAGACCTCAAATAGCCATATCTGCATAGAGATAATGGGAGACAGATGAAGAGTAAAAGAGCAGGGACAGAAGGTTGAGTCAAGAACAGCTAGATCAAGATGATCCAGGAGGTAACAGAACGTGTTGATGATACACAGGAAGCAGGTACTGAGACTCTTTGGAGTGGAGTAAACACTATTTGCTATTTGATTGTTAAAAATCTGCAATGGTCAAGGATGGCTTATTTATTCCTACCCTTTTCCCAGAAGGCCTCTAAACAGTAATGTACCCCCCAAAAAAACCTAAATGGCAGTATAGATGTGTTTATTTGTGCACTGATAAGCTCTATAAAGCAACTATTATTAATGTTCATATTTATAAAGTAACTATTAATTTCCATGGGATTACAAAGGTGCTGAATGGTTACACCTGCTAACTGTGAGTTTCATAGATAAATCTGATGTGCCATACAGGGCATGAGTAAGTTCCAATTTAAATTCACAGTCTAGAACGCATGATTACCTCAGTGGCTACATACAAATATCGAACCAAAGGTTTCCTGGGCTTAAAAAAAAATATTAAAAAATTTCCCTGTATCATCCACTAGCATCAAAGTTATCTACAAATGACTTTTTTTCATTGTATTCTCAAACTGCAAAAGAAGATGTATTGAAGACAAAATCACTTTGTCATTAAAGTAAGTGATATGTGGATTTCACCCATGAAACAAGGTGTTTGCACAGTTAGGAAATCACCACTAGCTACACTGACACTCCATTACACAAACCCCATGAGGTAGCAGGCAGCTGCGTGCAGCTGTAACAGGTAATGTTCTCTGTTCACACATTATTTCACTGCTGCTGAACTCAGAGAAGTTATCCTGATTTGTGTGGCAAAAGGATCAAATCATTCCTCTAGATTTCAATAAAGAAGAGTATTACCTTCAAGCATTTTCTGCAGACTATTTCTCATGACATGGATGTTCTCAATGCCTATGAATTGAAACTTGATGTTGGAGTAGTTGTCTTCATTTTCATATCCTTTCCCTGCTGCTCTGTTTGCCATTGCATTGAGCTGGGGAAACAAAACAAAAAAGGGGGGAGGAGGGGGGGGCAAAATTGGAGGAAAACCAGTAGCAAACAGATTCTTTTCAAAACAAAGCTTGTGGTCTACTACAATAAGTGATTGAATTCAGGGGTACATAGGAAGCATTTATCACCGTGTCTACACAATCAGGGATCTGTTTACAAGCCTATTGTAGGATGTTGGGTTGCTGAGGCCCTGTCCTATATTTCACAGAATCACAGAATGCCAGGGTCTAGAAGGGACCTCAAAAGCTCATCCAGTCCATCCTCCCTGCCAGAGCAGGATCACCTGTACCAGATCACACAGGAATGTGTCCAGGTGGGTTTTGAATATCTCCAGAGAGGGAGACTGCACAACCCCCCTGGGCAGCCTGTTCCCGTGTTCTGTCACCATCACAGGGAAAAAACTCGTCCTCATGTTTACAGGAAACTTCCTATGCCTCAACTTCCACTCATTGCCCCTTTTCCTGTCACTGGGCATCACCAAGCAGAGCCTGGCTCCATCCTCCTGGCACTCACCCTTTACATATTTATAAATATGAATGTCACCTCTCAGTCTCCTCTTCTCCAAGCTAAAGAGCCCCAGCTCTCTCAGGTTCTCACACACTTGGAGTGAAACTTCATTAGTGAGGTCAGACAAAAATAACCCCACAGTTTATGTCAGGCTCCTCTGCAAGAGCATAAAGGGTTTAATTTGTATTTAGAAGGCTATTCTGATTTTATGTTTAAACAGAATTATGTTTACTAGCAGAATATATGCAGGAGGTGGCAGTGTCTTATCTGCCAGGCAGCTCTTTCAAAGCATGTGTATGTAGGCTGTGATGTTGCCCTAGTTACTGCCTTTTACTGCTCAAATCATCCAAAAGTTAACACAGCTTACTTCTTTGAAGCCTGGAATAATGAAGAAGGAGTTGGAGTAGTTTTCCTAAGTTTATAGCATCTTGGCTCTTGTTAAGACCACAAAATATTTGAATTGGCCAAATTGCCACAAATATTTTCATCTGCAATGCAGTGCTATCATATTTTGCTGTGTTTCAGGAAAAAAAAAACAAAACAAAAAATACCCCATTCATCTGGAAGCTAGAGTTTTATCTTTGAATCTTTTACCTGTTTCCTAGCATGGGAAAATCACCAAATGCTTCTTTAGTTCAGTTTTCCCAAGTGTACAATTAAGGGATTTTTAAAAAAAATCTTATTTCCCCCTCTTTTGAGATTCCTGAGGAAAAGAAAACTATCTGCCAAGCCCCTTTTGCCAATTTTTTATTTTGGGGCTGAAAACTACAGCTGATAGAAATTAACAAAGCACTTCTATTATTTTCTTACTTTTTACATTTTTTCCCCCCTAAAATCTCACTGTCCAATAGGAAGAAATTGTCTTTTTGATAAGGCCCTTGCTCTTCTGTGAAACGCACACAGTAAGTCTGGGGAGCATTTTTTTTCCCAAGAAACATGGATGCCACAAGGGTAACAGAGCAGCCTGTATTGCAGAGCCTCCACACCTCCCAGCACAACTAACAGCTTCTGCTCAGGAAACATTTAAGAATTAAATGGTTATCGCATATCCAAAAGCAGGGCACTAGTAAACTTTTGAAAGCACCAGTTGGACAAATTGCATTGGACAAAAAGTGAATCATCCTCATTGCTGTGAGAGCCCATGCTCATCAAAAATCAAAACAAAGTTATCTCTCAGGCATTGCCTAGGGTACAAGAGGTAATGCAGATGACTCCATCTCAGTCTATTTCCCTATATCTCAGGCAGTACTATTGATTTGCTGCTTCCACAGTCGCTTTTGAAATTCACAGTAATATACTTCAGTACTTGCATAATGGTATCATAGGATACACAGGAATGTGTCCCTTCCTGATCTCTTCCATTCTAAACACACATACTCTAGATATTTAATTTAGTGCCAAATGTATGCAAATGAGTGTAGGACGAGTTGTCTACTGCCAACTTACCTCCAATTAAGATGAACAAGTCAGGCTTTTGGCTTTTTTACATCCTATGTAAAGACAGATTTTCATGGACCATATTTAGCCTTTCAACTTTCAAAAGAAAGTGCTAAAGACTAAAAAGTTTATTATGCCATCATAATTTCATTTAGATGCATAACAAACCAGGTAGATGAGACCAGTTTTTGATTATTTTATTCTGCCCAATTTAATATGTAAAGATAGGGAAATTTTCCCCATACTTTCTAGCACGTCCATTCCCATGAGCATAACTCAGCAGCAGGTATATATAGGTACATTTGTGGACCACCATTAGGAACTGAAGCATTGTATGGATTTCATGATACAACCAAAGGAACCACACTCTAAGATAGGAATCTAGTCCAAAAAATCCAACATTTCTCCTTTACTCAGGTCTTGTAAAACTTCTTTCAACTTGTAGTAAGCAATTCAGGAAAAAGCACAGACAAAACAATCCTTGTCTATCAACCAGCAGCCTGCTGATGTTTTGACTACCAATGAACAATAAAATAAAAAAAAAACCACCACAGTTTGTGAATGAGGAGTCCTTTAAGGACAGAGTCCTCAGTATGACTTGCTAGAAAGATATAAATTATCTGCTGAATCCTAATCTTACTCTTTTGAAGTAGACATCAGTGTTCTAGCATAAACAAACGGAAGCAGTCTCTTACTGCAGCAGCATACAGCTTCAGGAAGAAAGATCTGTACACTGAGCCTAAGCCACCCAAACCCCTGAGATGCTAAATGAGAAATATCTAGTCCTTAACTAACCTAATCCTCAGTACAATAAATGCTATTAACTATCTCTGCAGCAGACCAGTTTTATCACAGAAATCCCTTCTTAAAAGACAATCTCAAATAGCCCTTTTTAAAAGGACATAAATATAAGGTTAAATTTGCAAAGCTTTCTGACATTTATTTTAAATATTATCAGCTGCCAAGCTTTGCAGTTGTCACAATATTTACTAACAAGTTTTGCACATCACCTACCAGAATTCCATCTGTTGCACTTAAACCGGTTGCTGTAAAGCTCTCTAAATTGTGTGTGTTCTTGCTTAATCTCAGCGAATATGAGGATACAACCTCTAAAGGGATCACACCCCACTCGCCAGATTTTCTGTCATTTTCTTTAATGTGGAGGATAAACGAGTCTTTTCTGGTTATAAAGAATTACAGAACTCATTTTATTTACTCATAAAGAGTAAGTTTATGTTAGATATCCATTAGAAGGTGCAAAATGGTAACAAGGCTCTATTTGGCACCTGTGATCACAGGAGCTTTACTGCATCAGTCCACTCCTGCAGCACGGAGAGAGAAGTAGGAATCTGTATATACAAATTTCTTTACATCAAAACTGGTTTTTACAGAGATGCTCAATAAAAACACTCGTTGTCTCCTAACTGACTCCTGAAGGAGCCAGGGTTGGTGGAAATATATTGTTGATCATATCATGGTTGAGCAAGCGAGTTTGACTCCCTCCAGTTAAAGTCCAGGCCTTTACAGAAGATATCTCACCACAGTCCTTTACCAGAAATGTTTACAGGACGCAACCTTCCTGTTGGTATCTTGCAAAACGTTATTAAAGACCAAGTCAGTAGGTTGTTAGTAAGAAATCTCATCAGTGAGCAATCTTCTTTATTAAGGGAGAGCAAAAAAAAGATAAAAGCTCAGTATAAAGAAAAGAACTCTCTAGAGATAATAATGTGAGCAAGGCTCCTAGTTAGATTCCCCTAACAAATCCTCACTGACCTGTGGGGTTACACAAGTGCAACTAAGATCACAATTCTGGTCAGTCACTTAGGCTGTGGATCTTCCCTAATGTATTCAGCTCAGCTTCAGTCTTGCTATGTGCAAGAGATTGAGTGTACTTACTTTGGGCCGAGTGTCAACAACATATATGAAATCGCTTCCTGGATTTGCCTTTCTAATGGCTTGGAGCATCTGTTCATCCTCAAGGCATCGAGCACTAAAGCCAGATAAAGGCTGACTGCTTCTGCATATGGAGGCCTGCAGAAAAAGAAGCAAAAACATCTCAATGTAATTGTTATGCAGAAATTATTTAGCATCCAGAAGCATTTACAAAACCAGCTCATTAGACGTTTGCATAGGTGTTCAGTTATGTGGGAAGGGTAGAATTACATGTTAATGTAATTTTTAAAAGGCAAGGAAATACTAAAATCGTACAGCTCCATTGGTCCTAGTATTTTCTTTAACCCAGGTTTTAGGACTACTTTAAATATAACATTTCCCTAGTGTGGAGTAGCCCCTGAAAGGTGGTTTTGGATTCATTAAATCCTCGTGTAATGAAGACAACACTGCAATCACAAGAACACCAATAGATTGTAAAGAATAGCCTTTTGCACTGCTACTTGTGCTACGATACTGATTACACCCAGCTTGCTACCAATGCATGATTTGCTAAACAGCCTGACTCCACCAGTACAGGAAACAAAAATGCATAATGTGCAGCTAGATCACTGACAGTGGTATAATTTTAGCAGTGCCTCTGGAGAAAGCCCTTGCTAATGGAAAGTGGGTCAGGTAGCCTGACTCCTGGAGTACATATATTAATCTGTGCTGCTGAAGAATGCAAGAGTTTCTCCACAGGCACATCTGGATCAGATCTCCAGATGAACCTGAACAAGAAAGAACAGTAAGTGAAATGAATGACCCAGGAGCGGGTTTTATTTCGCAGTATCACAGTATCACCAAGGTTGGAAGAGACCTCAAAGATCATCAAGTCCAACCCATTACCACAGGCCTCAAGACCAGACCATGGCACCAAGTGCCATGTCCAAACCCACCTTGAACACCTCCAGGGACGCTGACTCCACCACCTCCCTGGGCAGCCCATTCCAGTAGCCAATGACTCTCTCAGTGAAGAACTTTCTCCTCACCTCCAGCCTAAACTTCCCCTGGCACAGCTTGAGACTGTGTCCTCTTGTTCTGCTGCTGCTTGCCTGAGAGAAGAAGTTAACCTCCCACTGGCCACAACCACCCTTCAGGTAGTTGTAGACAGCAATAAGGTCCCCCCTGAGCCTCCTCTTCTCCAGGCTAAACAATCCCAGCTCCCTCAGCCTCTCTCCATAGGGCTGTGCTCGAGGTCTCTCCCCAGCCTCGTTGCCCTTCTCTGGACACGCTCAAGCACCTCAATGTCCTTCTTAAATTGAGGGGCCCAGAACTGGACACAGGACTCAAGGTGTGGCCTAACCAGTGAAGAGTACAAGGGGAGAATGACCTCCCTGCTCCTGCTGGCCACACTATTCCTGATGCAGGCCAGGATGCCACAGGCCTTCTTGGCCACCTGGGCACACTGCTGGCTCATGTTTAGGCAGGTGTCAATCAGCACCCCCAGATCCCTTTCTTTTTAGCTGCTCTGCAGCCACTCCGACCCCAGCCTGTAGCTCTGCATGGGGTTGTTGTTCCACCAGAGAACGGCTAGACTTGTAGAGGGCAAGGGATTAATACATGCACTTTCTAGACAATGAAGATAAGCATGAAGAGAATCTCCCTGATGAAGGTCATGAGCCGTGCAGATTGCCATAGGATTGTTTATCACCGTAAGAAAGGATATGCTCTTTTTCAGATAAGTCTTTGAACTATCAGTAGCTGGTCTTTAAAACAGATACCCTGAGTTGTGTGAGAGTTCAGACTTTGTTAATAGCTTTTGCAAACAGATTATCAGTTGTCTTTAGAGTCTTGCCTGCTGATCACTTCAGCGGTTTAATATATACCTGTAGCTCCTTTGCATGAAGTAAAAAGTACAAAAAGACATTTCTTTCTCCTTCAACCATAGTGTACCATACACAAGTCAGATGCAGACCTCAAGAGCTGTAGATGAAAGTTGGGATTCAGGAAAAGTATGGGCACATTACATTATATCATCCCAGGGGCCCAAAGGACTAAGGTATGTCTCAGCACCAGTATGAAGAAATGGTTTATCCATCAAACCAGACTTGGTGTTAAGATCATGTTTAGCCTCATCTTAAGAAACTGCTGCACTACCAGTACCGCAAAACTAGGGAGATAAGCTGACCTAGTGATCATTAGCTGACCATAAGCTAATCTACATGACCTAGTGATATTATAAGTGGGAATCATTACCCATGAAAAGATCACCTCCTGAAGATCCTACAATTGCTTTGGATAAGCATGTATAAAATTTATTTGGCTATATTTAATTGCCGGGTGAGAGATAAGGTTATTTCACAAGCTGAACAGACTTTCATCTTACTATATTCAGACAGAGCCTGTAAGATGCAGAATGAGATGTCACATCCTCATTGAATTTTTATGTAATAAAGAGCTATGGGAATGTTGTGAATATGAAAGATTGAATGAGTAATGCCCATCTCCCCTGCACACGGGAGACTTCTTAACCTGCTGTTACCATAGTTGTTCAATGTCTGCCATCACAAATCTTACCTCACTCCTCCCCATTAGTGTATTAGCTGGCAACTCATGCCAACCCCAAACTCACCTGCTCCTACAGGCAAAGCCAGACTCTTCAACAAACCCATGACACACTACTTAGGCAGACTTCAGTAGCTCTTTCATCCACCCTTTTGGGTTTATTCACAGATCTTTTCTCGAGAGGCTACTCCTGATTCTCTAATTGTTGCAAGTGCAGTTCTAATCCTCCCTAACTTGATCTCAGTCTGTTCCTACCGGATGCTAAATTGCTCTTTCTCCCAATCACCTGCTAAAACCTGCCTGATACTGGACTTTGCTCTACTGCCACTCACGTTTCAGGACTTCTTGTACTACTCCATTTCTTTGTGATACAGAGATTGCATTTTTTTTTTTTTGTCTTAGCTGGATGATGAAGCAGGGATTAGATGACTGCATTAAATGTCTGTTAATGAACTAACCATAATTTCAGTGTGTGCCCATATGTACAAAGCCACTAATCAGACTACAGTAACCACCATTATTTTTTTCTCCTTGTCAGAAGAATTATGAAAGCAAGGCCACTTCAAAGCTACAAAATCACACTTACATTGTTATCCTTGCAGTAGTAGGAAAGAGCTGGGAAACGCCTTCGGCTTCGGAATTTAGAGCTTCCCACTATGATGTGCGCAGTCGCAGACTTCGGTACGTACACTTCTGTAGGGTAGGAGTCACACACCTGTGAAAGGAAACTGCTTACTTGGGCTACAAAATACCTGTAACATTATTTGGTCTACAAAAAAACATAACACCAAAGAACTCTAATCTCAGGGAATATTCCACCAGTGTTGTACACACATCACTGATACCCCTCAAAACAGTCTTTTGAAGTGGGAAAGTATTAATTCTACCTTAGAGATGGCAAAATTGAAACAGAATGGTTGAAAGGCAGATGTTAATTCATGACTCATTGAGAACAGACAGGTACAACATACATTTATATCAGAAAAGAGTCGACATTATGTACAGCAAAGTCATAATTCAATTGTAGTTTCCCCTGTAGCAGAGTTTGGAAGTAAGGACGGGAGTGCATGAAGGCCTCTTTATTATAATGGGAGGGGACTACAGAGACAAATATTCCAGCAAATCTAGTAATAAATTTTTTTAAAAATTCAAAAATTATAAAACCAGGAACTTGGAGAAAAGAAATTAATCTGTATAAAATAAGGGTATTGAGAGGCAAGCAGCTCTGACAATGCCTATCACTCCTGAAAGGAATCAAATGAGTTTGCAAAAAAATTGCAGAATTTCCCCTGCAGACGAGTGAGTTCTTGCACTAACTTCCTTTTCCTGACACTGTCTGTGCAATTCTGGCTAAGGTCAAAAGGATATCTCCCTGAGACTTTCTGGATGGCTAAAGGAATTAGAAAGCCCAGGAATAAGTTGGTTTCTGAGAAAGTCAGAGATATGTGATGAAGAAGAAAGAAAAGGAAGGGCTTGTGGTTACAGATGCTGCTGTGGTGAGATGGGTTTGATTCATGATGCCGTTTTTCCTACACTTTATCTTAAAAGAGGATAAGTGTTTTTTCCACTAGTTTTAACAAAAAGAAAACAAACACTCATAGTACATTCAGTCTTCACTGGGCATTTCACAGGCCTTCCTTAACATGGATATGTTCCAGCAGCAAAGCCAATGGAGTGCACGAACAAGCTCCCTTCAAAAATACTTTGTTTATTATTTCTCACAATTAATTAATGTTCTAGGGACTTCAATCACACCAGAATGAACAAGGCAGGACAGCAGGCAACTAGGAAGATATATGACCTGTCAAATGACAGTGAAAACCCTGCTCTGGCAGGTCGTTGGACTAGATGATCTTTCAAGGTCCCTTCCAGCCCCTGACATTCTGTGATTCTTCCACTTTCTATGTGCCTTTTTACGTGCAAGAGTGGAAGATGTACCTTACTACATGTGTGTACAGAACTGTGCACAAAGAGACCCTGCACCTAAGTGCTATGGTAGTCCTCAGTCAGACTGCTGGATTTACTTTACAAAAAATCTCCCTAACAGAAAAAAGTCACAACAACTCACTCCATAGTCTCTGTTTACATCACTAATTTGCCAGTAGTTGTTTGGAATACCCATTCGATTATATTCTTCACTGAGGTCCACAAGCTTCCAGCCTTGTTCTCGTTCTTCTTTGTCCAGTTTTGGGTTGAATGAGAAACAATACAGCTCTTCATATTTCACTGGAAAAAAGAAAAAAAAAAAACAAAAAAACCAGGGCAAAAAAAAACCCTAAAGAGTAAATCATTTCAGATTTCTCAACCTGAAATCACACTTCAAAACCAGAAGTTGGTATTGTCCTTTATGTAGTTTCTTTTAAAATAATATTCTTTACTATGCCAAAGCACATATTCTGGTTTACAGAAACTCTTTACTTTTGTTTATATATTCTACAGGTTTAATTTAAATAATATTTGTTTTTAAAATTTTCATTAATTCACTTGCATACACACACAAAAGTATGAAATCAGTAAAGAAGACCTCATGTTAACTTTGTCAGGAAAGTATTGAAAGTCAACAAACTCGTGTAAGGAGAAAGAAAGAAAGATTTGCACATTGCCTGACAGCTTAAATTCTTTTTTCCCTATTCCCTAATTTCAAACTTCTGTCATGGCACAGATCAGGAAGACAGCCTGGTTTATTCCTCATCTGCTAACAGAAAGTTTTAGTAGCATAATCCATAAATTCAATCTGGGCTCTTTGTGTGCTTTTGGTGGCAATCTGAGCTCTTGTCTTCACTGCTTGGTTGTCAGAAGCATTTGGATTTTCTTTCCAACTGGACCTGCTGTTCACAAGCCCATTGGCAGCTTTTAAGAATCCACCTACTGAAATATATCCAAGTGATTTATGACTGAAGTCTGCCACAACATTACAAGTATTATTTGATGAGGTTATCTATAGGTGGTAAGAAAAATCTTCAAGTATTCATAGTCAGTGTCTTAAAGCTCAATTATCACCTTTTTGACAGTACTTATCACCTTCCACAGTTATTTTGCCATAAGCAGCTATAGTCCTGCTATTACAGCTGTAAGAACTATTTATGACCAACTTGTTACACTGAATGGCAAAAAGATCAAATTAGCTGACAGCTTGACCTTATTAAAATGCTATTAACAACTAACAAGAATAAAATCAAACACAAATTGGCTCCTTCAATGTAACTAGGACATCAGATAGCATAGACTAGATTAATCCAGTACACAACATGGACTTCATTCAGGTTCCCTTATGGTGGAATGCATGAAAAGAACATAGCACATCTGTAATGAAGCTTTTTTTTTCCTTAACCTGCAAAGCACAAAGATGTACAACTACATTTCTTCCATTATATTCCTTCTCTTTGGGATGAGGATCGATTTTTGTGCCAGTTTCCTTCCCATACCTGGTCGTGCCAGACGTATCAGAGATATGTAAACATCATGGCAGTCTCGTTCCTGAGGGATGACCAACTGGATGACCTGGAAGTTCTTGCAGCGGATCAGCAACGGGCAACCAGTGGCAGTGGTGGCCTGCTTCTCAACAGTGGAAATTTGACTATGGAGGATCTGTGAGAGAATTCAAAATGGTTATGCCAAGTGACTCAAGTTTATAGGAAGAAAAATTAAGTATTCATAATGATGTGCCAGGGCAGGCACAGTAGTTTCCATTACTGTTTCAGAAAACCCCTACACTCATCCTCTTGTAGTTTGGTTTGTATCTCCAGCTTCAGGCTCCTCAGTAGCACCTGATACATCACTTACAGACAAAGAATCACTTCTGAAGTGTTTTAGCTGCTCAGACATTAGCTGATCATGCTAGTCAAAGTTTTCTATTTGTTTGTTTTAGTGTAAGCTAACAGTTCTCAGAAAAGGAGCTTGCTTCATCAGTGAAAGCATTAGTTTGATAAGGTTAACATGTTGGGCCTCCTCACTGGCAGGATGATACTCCTGATATAATTTTAAACATTGCAACAGATGAGATGAAATATTATGATAAAAATCAGGAGGGTAATAGAGGGAACAAGAGAGGGTAGAGTTAATAATTCGGACAAAAATGGACAAAAAATTCCTAATTAAGCTACATAAAAGACTCTCAAACTATAGAACTCAAAATATTACATTATGAAAAGAAGAAAAAAAATTTAAAACTCTGCTGAGGGAACTGGGATTGTTCAGGTTGGAGAAAATGAAGCTGAGGGGAGACCTTCTCACTCTCTACCTGAGAGGAGGCTGGAGCCAGGTGAGTGTTGGTCTGTTCTGCTAAGTGAAATGAGAGGAAATGACTTCAAGTTACACTAAGAGATTTTAGATTGGATATTAGAAGAAACTTCTTCACTGAAAGGGCTATCATATGCTGGAAGACGATCCCCAGGGAGGTAGTTAAAACCTGATCCCTGGAGGTGTTTAAAGAAGCAAAGACACGGTGTCAAGGGACATGGTTTAGTAGCAGAGTTACATAATGGTTGGACTCTATGATCTTAAAGGTTTTTTCCAACCAAAACAATTCTATGATTCTAAAACAACAAAATCACTGATCCAGCACGAGTAGTTAAGGGAAAAGACAAGAGCTGGCTGAGCCAAGGTAATAATTCACATGCAAAGCATTTCTCTGCAGTTCTTCCTGGACGACAGGAGCAATGCTGTAGCTTACAGCAGCTGTTTCTCAGTCAATCACATCTGGTATTCATACAGTGAAGATCATTCTACTCCTCTTAGTGTGTTGCAATATACAGAATCCAGTCAAAATTTTTAAAAATTATCAGGCTGGGATTTCATATGCTTTTAAGTTACAAGAGCATCCATATGAACTGATTTGCTGCATTTAAACTGGTTTACAGGTTATTTTCAAATTACCATCAATAAAGTGCCATGCCCTTACAGCTAACTGGAAACAAAACAACCCAAAACAATAAAAAATCCATACCCAGGTTTCTTTATGAGCTTCAGAATCATTCTCCACAAATATAACATGGGTAGCTGTTAAATACAAGGTTCCCAGTGCCGATTTTCTTGACGACAAACGATCAAGTAACCGAACATTTTCCACCTATGCAAAGAAAGGACAGAGGGGAAAAAAATTAAATAATTAGGATATGACATCACTTTTGCACTGAAATGAACGTAAATTGGCATGGACTTCCTGAAAATCAGAATTGCAGGAAACAAATACAAATCAAAAAGAGGATTGGTGGAATCATTTTTAATAATGCAGAGATTCCATATTGGATTGACAGAAATTTTGTAAAATGGTCTCGGATGTGATGTAGCCATTTCTTCTCAAAATTTTGCAGAGATCTTTCCACTGAAATCACACCAGAAACAGAATGATGCCAGCACCTAAGAATTGCATGTTTACAGTGTATATTCCAAACACATTGCACTGTTTTAAAAATAGGAACAAAGAAATCCTTAAAACCAAAGGAAGCAAAATGCTTAAAATCAAACAATTAGTAAAATCAAGTACTCTCCCTCAAGGCCAGTTATAATCTGCTTTAAACAAAAATAAAACAGTTAGAAAGCATGGATAAAATCTTTTCCCAGGACCATCTGCTTTAGAGGTCACATATTGGGGTAAGGAGGAATGGCAGAAACACAGCATTAACCCAGTGAGTATTCAGTAGTAAGCAAAAGAGGAGAAATAAAGGAGCAGGGATAATGCAAAAGAAAAATTCTGAGTTCCTCTATGAAAGCTATCCCCCTTTTATTGTACTTATCCATAAATTTAATGTTTTGGAAAGAAGCTTAGGGAGCTTCAACCAACTTCTTAGATTAGGTGTCACAATTATCACCTATTTTTTTTTCACATCTTTTAAGCATAACACCACAATTATTGGCTGGACAGCTTTGTACTTTAGTTCTTTTACCTTGCATGGATACCATCTGGTCTTGGTAATTCTTTAGTCTTTGTTGTTGCCAGCTTCTTATGAAATCTCTTCTAATAATGCTTTTACTGGTGACAAATCTTCTGATATTTTCTTCACACAGAAATAGGCCAGAATGGGCATGTCACTAAATACCTTTTCTACTTTGATCCTTCACTGGTCCTGTAGATTTTCTGTCAGGATTTTACCACTTAAAGTCAGCCTGCAAATGTAGTAGGAGTCCCATATTTAAACAATCTTCATGACTCCTATAAACATTTTAGTTGTTGGCTCTCATTCTTTTTAAGCAGCTTTCACATTTTTATTTAGTTTCCTCTTTTAAGTTAAACAATATCATGGGAGATTTTTTTTTTTTTTTTTAAATATTTCAAGGTTACTGCATCTAAGTGTTTCTGCAACACAGAGTTTCTAGCTGTCTTTTGAATCAGGTCTTTCTACCACCGTCTAAGACCAGGTCCTAGAGTTATTTAAAATTAGTTTTAAAAACAAATGTTTATTTCTTTAAAAATATAAACAAATAACCTCTCTATTGGCAAGCATTAAAAAAGCCTAAAACTACTCAGAGTCACCACTCCCACATTCCATTTATCCAGTCTCAGTCTGGTAAATGATGTCTCCTACTGTTACTGCCTTTCAGAACCACAGAGTCACAGAATATACCGGTTGGAAGAGATCTCGAAGATCATTGCCCTGGGCTGCATCAAGAGCAGCGTGGCCATCAGGGCAAGGGAGGGGATTCT
>VWZE01007804.1:405806-443806 GCA_013396675.1 Eubucco bourcierii
GCTGTACTAGTGGGAGGTGTCCCTGCCTAAGGCAGGGGGTTGGAACTAGATGATCCTTGAGGTCCCTTCCAACCTTACCATTCTATGATTCAGCCCAACCATAGATGCAGCACGAAAGAGTCAACACTAAACCATGTCCCTCTGCCTTCTTCATGCCCCGTTCAACCTTGTTTAGGTTGCCACTGGCAATGCCACTATTTAGGTAGGAGATGTCAGTACTACAATCTTGTTACTGTATTGTAGTCCTGTGGTCCTGCAGTTCTACTAGTTCTGTTGAATCTTGTAATTTCAGCCTGTAGGGACTCTCTGCTTTTGTGATATAGTTAATCTATGAGATTTTACTCCATTAACTGCAAGACAAAAAAAACCCAAAATCTGCTCTTTGACAGGCATGACTTCCCTGTTACTTGTCATTATATTTCCATGTAATTTGTCACTTACATGTCTGTCAAGGATTACTTTCCTTCTGCTTAATATTTCCCGTGCCTATTACATCAACACTCTCACTTATAAACAGTCATTTTAGTTGCAAGGTTGTTGGCTGGGATTTTTCCCCAGACTTCATTTCTGTGGTGGAATACACATGTATTTTGTCCAATTATTTGTTTCTCTGCCTGGTACTCTTGGCAATTTCTATCTGTTTGAGAATACAAAATGTTTATAGTCAGAATATTTTGTGACATAACAACACAGAGCAAGCAAAATATCATATAATTTCTGGACTCTAACAAGAGCTTCTAAGTTTTTCAGTACTTCAGCATAGATGAGTGGAACTCAGAACAAGCTCTCCTACCAGGTTCAACAAGGAAAAAGAACTGTTTGTGAGATGATGCAGTGGACTGAATTTTTAGCTAGCCCTTGTTTCTGCTGACCTCAAAAGATCACAGTAAATCAGTTAACCTCGTCTAGATTTTACACAATACATATTCAATCTGTGATTGTAGTACAAGAAAAATAAAGCAGGTTTACTAGTAACTTACCTTGTGAACCACCTTATCAGTTCCAAAGAGCAAGTCTAAACTCTACCTGGATTCAAATCCAGTTTTGATTCATAGTAAGTGGCATGAAGTGCTTTCAGTAGCAGTAGGGGTCTCAGGAACTTGCTCTAAAAACTCTGTGCATAACCTCCTGCATGGATTTACATGGTTTAGATCTGAGCTCCATTTGTGTTTCTTCTGCCTAATTTCCAACTACTCAAACTTTCTGAAAAAGCAGCATATTTTACATATGAACAGGGGGAAAGGAAAAAAAAAATCACCAAAACAGCAAACAAACAAAAAGGCAAAACAGAGCTAGCTTCAATTTTATATTTCATTCTGCTGATCAAAGGATTCAGAGAAGGAGCCTTTTTTTGCCTTCTCCACTCTCCCAAGCAGGAAAAGAGAGCCAAGTCAAACAGTGTCTTTAAATGCTCTAGAAGGAATGGGAATATATTCATTTTTACAACATGAGGAACACATGCTGCAGCAGTGCCTTGGAAGAAGCTGAGGGTTTCTAGCTAAAAAAAGTAGCATCAGAAAGCAACATTAACAGGAAAAAAAAAGTAGAATGTGACAGTGTAGTAATTCATTTCCTATCTTTTCTCCAGAACTATCATAGATTTTCATGGAGAATTTAAGAAATCAGGTATGTACTGTCACACACCAGGAAAGAGAATACACACCATGCTTTGCCTAGAATGAACAGCTCATGGGGAGACACCTGATCTTTTGGTAAAGACCAAAACAGAGCAAAAAAAGCCAGTAAAGTTGAGGGCAAAGGAAGCAAATATTAGCCAAACCAGTTTGAAGAGTGGCATCTAAGCAAAAATTTCAGTGATTTACTTGAAGCTATTGCCCCCACCATTTATTTTTGACTGATGACTTTGGTTGTCTAGGCTTAAAAAGACTGCCAAGAGATTTAGTTCAATGATTACAGCCCCCTACATGGGGATAAATAACGCTGGCCAGAAACCCTATTTTCAATATAACACAGATGACAGACAAAAAGGAGGTAAAAATAGATGTTAAAGGGAATGCAGATTAAGAACAGATGGAAGGCACTTTTTACTCAAAGAATAAACATGACAAATGCCTTCTGAACAAGGTTGCCATAAGGTCATTCAAGAAAGAAAACATCATATTAGGAAAAAGCATGGGTCAAAGCTTTATTCAGACACAACTCCCATCAGTTTCAATGGGACGCCCACCTAAGGGAAAATGGCAAAGATATGACCTTGAAAGTGTTTAGAAGAGCTGGTGTGCCAAAATGGTATTCCTAAAATTATCCACGTACCCTAATTTGTTTTCACTTTTGGTATGGATTACTTCTTGAATAAGTTCTGACAGCATGGCCTATTTTAAAATGCTTCTTAAACATGCAACCTTCAGTCTCACTTAGAATCATAGAATCTTAGAATGGTTTAGGTTGGAAGGGACCTCAAAGATCATCTAGTTCCAACCTCCTGCCATAGCCAGGGACACCTCCCACTAATCTTCTTCAAGATGTTATCTCCAAACACATGGCAACACCATTAAAAAGTGCAGAAGTTACTGCTTCTTTTTCATACTGGTGATAACTCCACAGGGAAAGCTCTTTCAGACAAATACAGGATCATTTCTGACTGTGAACACAGACTGGAGTAGGCAAAGTACAGAGAAGTAAAGTTGCACAGCAGATTGGTCAGACTGGTAAAAAATATGCCTTGCAGCAAAACCTCAGTCCTGTGGCTCTCCACATCTCTTTGCTTCTTGACTCACTTGTGTACAGCAAGGCAGAGCTATCTGACATGAGTGTCTGCTGGTGACACAGTGTCTGCCAGGAGAGAGCTGCTAACTAAAGGTACATGGGGAATGTGCTAGCTTATCCAACATCCTCAGGAACTTTTTGGTTGTTCAACCAGTTAAAATTCATTATTCCATAAAAAAAGCCTGTCAAAGCAAGTTCCAAATAAGAGCTAATAAAGTACTTTGACATTTGACCCTACAAAGGAGTTTCAGTAATTCTTCATGAGTAAAGAGAGCCTGCTTTCACAATGGTCTACACTGCTGAAAAGGCTATGGAATGGGAATGGAGCCTGGTTAGGTTAGCAGCACACTCTTAGTCCTGGAAAGGCTTCTTTTTGTCTATCCAGGACTTAGCATTCCCTTGGGTTTCCAAACTGCCTGGGGATTTCAGCCGCCTTCCCTACTCACATTGTGATGATACACATGAGAGTAAAAGCAATAAGAGACCAAATTCTGGGAAATAGTGACAGGACTCTGGCCAGCTTCAGCAATGTAGGCACGCACAAGCTAAAGGAAGAACTTGTACAAGCTAAAAGCCTGAGTCTAATGAGAATAAAGCAGCACAGCTGGTATGGTTTGAGGCCAAGTGGAATGTATGAGCTTTGTTCACCCTGTATGACTCCAGTTATCCATGTGTTTAGCATAATTCCTGAGGGTGGAAAACATACAACATGCAAAAGACCAAATGCTATTATTATTTTTCACACAAAGATAGTATAGTGTTGTACTGTTCAACAAAATATACAGTAAGTGATCTTTTTGCATAATCTTGGAACAGGAATAAAGGCAAACTGAATTGCCAGTTGATGCTGCCATTTACTGTGGTTTATGTTCTGTTTCATAACAACCATGAAAACTGTAGTTGATCCGTGTAACTTTTTTGTATTTCTTACTGAAAAGACTTCCCAAGTTCAGTAAAATAACACACAGTGAATCCATAACAGTCAGATGGCCACGTAAGTAAAAAGAATGAACCAGAGCAAAAAAGTACTGAAGTCACTGCATTTAAGGAAAGACACCTTATGTTCTGCATTGTAAAATGTTTCCTTAGGACAAACCTGATAGGATGGGGTGGGGAAATAGTCAAGAAAAATATAAGCAAGTCTAGTTTACTAAAAGACTGAAGTGAAACAGGAACACTGGACAATAGCAGAAAAAAAAAATATAAGGAGTTACTTGTAATGTTAGTAAGGCAGTGAACAAATTACCTAATGTTTTGGCTTTTAAAAATCCCTGTTGATTGCTAAGATCTATAAAAAGTCACTGCCACAGTATCAGATATAGTTTAGAAGCAGTTATATAACGCAGTGTTGAAATACAGTGTCCTCATCATAACACAAAGCTCATCCAAAATGTCTTTTCTCTTTCAGTCGATACTAGACCTTATTTATCTAGCAAGAGAGAAGTGAGCAACTGAAGAATTTCCTATTTTTTCTCTGTGTTCTACTACAAACAAAAAACTAATTAATTTAGTGCTTCCACAGGTCAGTAAATCTCAGCTACATTTGCCAGAATTGTTTAGATTTAGTTGAGAAAAAATATATGGAACGTACATAGCAGTAAGGTGGAGGAGGAAGAAAAGTATTCTGTGTGCAGCCAAGGAACACTGAAAAGAAATACACGTTTTAAATTCCTCCCTTTCATACAGGCTTTTCCAGTGCATGTTCAAAACTACACCCTGTTCAGCAATCTGTTTTAGAGTAACAGTACCTGGCCATTTCAGCTCTGCAGGCCAGAAAAGATTTGCATTAAATATGGATTTGCAGGACTCCATTTTCTCATGGCAGAGATCTGTCTCCCTCAGCAGAGCACACCTGCATACCAGGAAGTGTCAATGTCGATTTCCTGTTGCATGTAGATCTTTTTGGTTTTCTACCTTACAGACAGTGATAGACCAAATACCACCCACTGCAGTCCATTAACAGCAGGCTTAGAGATTCCAGTGTTGACCACTCCAAAGCCAAGCTTCCCAAATCCTCCACTCCAATCTTGGTTGTCTACTATGCATAAAAAGAAATCAAAGAATACCCTGCAGGCAAGCTGTCTTGATGATTTTCAGTACCGGTTTTTGAGTGCAGTAAGTTTTACAGTTACTAGTTTAGACACGGATACCAAGACAGCAAATTAAAGTATGTGGTTTTCCATGGGTTTTAGAGTTTGTTTTATTATTTTATCCAGTTTCCTCTTTGTTGAGGGTCGCATTATTGAAAATACGGAAGTCTAGCATAGAAGATCTAAGGATGTCTTCCAGTTCCAGGATTAGGAAAATATTTATATTATTATGGACTTAACAAAACCATCTAAATAAAAAAGAAATAGACATGAAACTAGAAATCCAAATGAAAATTGCCTTTCCAATTAATATGAGTCAGTATACAGATGTCACAAAGCAGGAAGTGCCTTCCCATTTGAACAATGTGTGAAAGCCAAGGTATTTAGAGAAAAACTTAAGAAACAAAGCCCACCATCACCAACATAAAAATAAAGTGCACACTGGGAAGAGGCATATGCATGAAAATCAAGCTTCAAAAGTGAAAATGCATTCACAGTATCACCAAGGTTGGAAGAGACCTCAAAGATCATCAAGTCCAACACGTTACCACAGACCTCAAGACCAGACCATGGCACCAAGTGCCACATCCAAACCTGCCTTGGTGACTCCACCACCTCCCTGGGCAGCCCATTCCAGTAGCCAATGACTCTCTCAGTCAAGAACTTTCTCCTCACCTCCAGCCTAAACTTCCCCTGGCGCATCTTGAGATTGTGTCCTCTTGTTCTGGTGCTGGTTGCCTGAGAGAAGAAAGTAACCTCCTCCCGACTACAACCACCCTTCAGGTAGTTGTGGATAGCAATAAGGTCTCCCCTGAGCCTCCTCTTCTCCAGGCTAAACAATCCCAGCTCCCTCAGCCTCTCTTCATAGGGTTTGTGCTCGAGGCCTCTCACCAGCCTCATTGCCCTTCTCTGGACACGTTCAAGTACCTCGGTGTCCTTCTTAAATTGAGGGGCCCAGAACTGGGCACAGTACTCAAGGTGTGGCCTAATCAGTGCAGAGTACAGTGAGAGGGCCCTAATGTTAAAGTTAACATTTAAAAAAAAAAAAAAAGAAGAAAAGAAAAGACTGAAAACAGAACCTAAAACATAACAGCCAGAAAGCCAGATCCTGAGTCTTTTCAAGCCAGAGGAATTCCTTCATTGGACTGGGACTACTGGCTCCATCAGTATTTATGATTCGGAGCATACATTTGAAAGCATCTTTCCTAAGTGGATCTTGCTTTCCACCACATTTCTTTAGACTGCCTGTCAACATTCAGGATCAGATGTTTTGATTACAAAACAAGAAGCATCTCTAGTCTGATCTAGAAAAAAAGCTCCTGTGCTCCCTTGTTAAGTCACGCACCTCACAAAGGTCAGTATGTAAGCTCCCGGACTCCCTGTAGACTAAAAGTTGAAATTACATGGTCAGCTCTCCTACAGACTCTTCATACAGGCACAAAGTTTTGAGATGATGAATATATGACATGTTTTACAGTATTACCTGTTACACATGACACTTCCAACGGCATGATCAAAGATTAATAACACAGATAAATGAAGAAGAGGACCAATAACGATTCTCTCTTTGTATGTTTAAGAGACTGTTGGACACGGCACTTGGTGCCACGGTCTAGTCTTGAGGTCTGTGGTAACGGGTTGGACTTGATGATCTTTGAGGTCTCTTCCAACCTTGGTGATACTGTGATAATATATCATATGAAAATATGACTCGCATCATAGAGTATGAAATCAGTCTATTAGTAGTGAACTGGTAAAGTTGGTTATTGTAACAGAAAATAAAGAAGGTTAAGGAATTAATGCCATATAAGATTCCTTACTTTATTTAGGTAACTAAGTTAGAACTGTATTCATATGAAGAATAAATGGTGAATGGAGACTGTCAATCTATTTTAACAGGATTCTGGAAATTCCTTTGACTGTCCCTGGAGCCTCTGTTCTTAAATTATATTCTTAATGCTAATTTGTAAAAATCTCATCCCATAAGTAGTAATGTCCCCAACTTGAGTTGGAATTTAATGAATGCACAATAACCATGGCTTCACTCTATAAAAGAGTAGATTTAGATTGGATATTAGGAACAGGTTCTTTACTATGGGGGTGGTAGAACATGGGAAGAGGTTGCCCAGGGAGGCAGCTGGGGCCCCATCCCTGGAGATATTCAAAGTGAGGCTTGACAGGGCTCTGGGCAGCCTGGTCCAGTTGAGGATACCCCTGCTTACTGCAGAGGCAGCTGGACTAGATGACCTTTGGAGGTCTCCTCCAATCCAGACCATTCTATGATTCTATGACTTGCATGACCTTTTGACCATTTTCTGACTAAATATTTTGCAAATAATGGCTATCATGAGATCTTACTTACATTTAAATGAACTCTAATAAGCAGGTTTCTTGATGACTCTAATTCAAATCAATATTTTAAAGAAAATTCTAAATTGATATTTTAAATCCAATTCCACAACCTCTAGATATCCTCTGCAGGTCCTGTTCTAATTTTATCCACCTCCAGTCTTGAATGCCAGACCACAGAACACTTTTCAGCAGGTGTATTACTAAGTTCGTTTGCATTAAATGTGTTATTTGTGCTCAAAGTTTCACAGCATAAGATGTTAGTTGTTAGAATTAGTTGTTTCAATGCATCACTTTGAGTATAAAGTCAAGTAGAATGACATGTTTGAAGTCACTACATGTATCTGCCCCAAAATAGGCTACACTTTTCCTAACTATGATGTAAAGTTAGAAAACATGGAATCAGAAAGCAGCTGTAAGATGCAATCCTCTAAGCTGTATACTTAGAAAAGTGAATATTGCCCATCTTTACACAATACTGAAAAGCAAAAATCAATTTGACACTCAGAAGAGGTTGCAGCGAAGTGCCTGCTGTTAGCTGATGATCCCAAACACCAGTGAAAGGTAAGCACTATTCCAGCCCTACCTATACAGCAAACTAAATAAACTTTAGCAAAGAGCTAGGACTGCTATGGCAAAGTACCTGTAGCACTCAGTTTCCTGGATTGTAAAGGAAACAGCCAGACCACATCCCCTGATACTGCTTTAGGACAGATGCTACCTTCCTACATCACTGAAGTGGAATTTAATTTTTCCACAAAGAACAGTAGCCTAAATATGCAGAATAACTACAATACGACATCCTATCTATCTATCTACTATCCTAGAAGTATCTGGAGAGTCAAGATTAGGCTTGCTGGGTTCAGTTTTGCTATTTGCATGCGTCAAATGCAAGTGAATGTAAATTACATGGGTCTCCTGATATCTCCATTAGGATAACTGACTTGTATGATAAAGTTTTTTCAGTAAAATGGAAAAAATACGGAAAGAAAAATAGACTGAAACCAATAGGAAATAGCACTTGTTTACACATGCTGCAAATTTGTTTCAGAAAGTGATACATCTGGTAGAAGGCTTTGTCATTATCATGAGAAATGGTAGTATATCTCAAATTCTGCCTAAGAAGGTGATCAATGAAAGGAAATACCTTACCATAACATCACAAAAAAGAAAGCACTCAAGTCATCCCAAGTATTGTGTTAACAAGAGTTACTGAGCCAAATGAATTTCTGGGCTAACTCCACAGAAGACAGCTGTCACCCCAGGGATAAATATGATGCATTCTTTATTATAAGAAGGGTATTCAGAAGGACTGCTGCCAATATACAAAGACAAATGATACAGACAGAATAGTGGTTAAGTAAAATAAAGTAACTGATTAGCAACAGTGCATGAAGCATAGGCTGGAAAAGACCTTTAAGAACACAGAGTCCATCTATTAACATAACACTACCAAGTCCCCCGCTGAAGCACATGCCTAAGCACTATGTATACACCTCTTTTAAATACTTCCAGGGGTAATGATAAACCACTTCCTTGGGCAACCTGTTGCAATCCATGGCCAGACGTAGCTCTACACGTTAACAAGAGTGCTTCTAGTCTGTGCAGAACGTTTGTTTATTCATTTTCTTGTGACTGTTATGAGCAGTTTACTACTTTTTCGGTTTTGCCAGTTATCCTGAACTATCTTGCTGCTCAATCCATACTCATGGCAGACAGTGGTTTTACTGAGCTTTAATTTTTAAAAGATATTTGAGTTACGGATAATTCTATTTAGCAATTCTTAAATGTCCTCAAATTACAACCTTCGTACATAGGATGTTGTTTACTTTGTGAAAACATTATCACTGCACACATATGCTTGCACAAGGACACATCAAACATGCCCTCTGGGTCCTGCTAACACTATAATGATAAAACACCAGTGTTTAGTACATAAAATACTGTTAGGAGGTCCAGAATGTCTAGGGAATACCATACAGCAGTTTATTCTAACAGACAATTGTCAAGAGGTCTGGTTTCTATTTCTGCTATTTACTTGCTGCTTTTCCTTGAGAAGGAGAGACAGTGGTTAAATACATCAGAAACAGACTTGGAGGAACCATGTCTTTTGGTGAGAGAGTACACAACATATTGTTAGTAAAATTATGTATTTATGTAAACACCGTGTAAAAGAAGATAATTTTTGAGCAGGTGGATACAGTCTGTTGGGAAAGAACCAGAATGGTTTTGGCTGCTGACATCTTGTGATGCTGCCATGAAGCATATGGGTGAAGGTGACCATCATTCATCACAGTTACATTTTGATCAAAATAAAAAACAATTGCCAAGTTCTAATGGCAATGAAGCATGGAATTTATCTCGATTTTCCATTTGGCTCTGTTCTCAGATCAAGGAAACTGTCATTGTTCTGAGGTCAATAGCTCTAAAGAGTAGGGCACTTCCTTGTCAAATTTCTGTCAGGACAAAATTGGATGGAGTCAGGAAATGTGATACCACAGACTGCCACAAGATACAGCGAGAATATCCCTGTGTTCACACTGCTTTCCCTTATCCATTTTTGCATTGCTTGCGTTGGAAATCAATTAACATTAAATGCCAAATTACCAAAACCCATTCCAGTAAAAACAAAATCAAAAAATCCCAACACTGTTTTGGTGGCTGACTTTAAGCTTAAGTTTTTTGAAGAAGCAAATTGAAGATACCATTCTGCTAGGTAACCATACATCCACTTTCTCAGTGTATTTAGCAGCAACTGGAGAGGTTAAGTATTTAAATATCTGTGTTGAATGTCCTCTGTTTTCTACATTCATTTAAATATTGTGAAGGATTTTTATAACACTCATACCTTAAAATCATGCCTTCTAAACTGTGTTGTTACATTAATGAGAGAACTTCTAGCACAGCTATAACGTAAAGGAGTTCCAGGAACCAAGACTGCAGAATTGCCTTAAACTGAGTAAGCTTTTCAGTGGTTTGGATCATCAGTACAGTGCCTTATCACAGCTTTCAGGTACAGAAATGGGGTTTACAAGAGCAGAGTAACACTTTAAGGACTTGCTTGTGTAACAGCTAGCAGATAAATTTCTATTGCTTGTAACTGGGACTTTGCTGGGCCTTCCAATTCACAGCAAATAAACCAGTTTACTTTTAGGACTTTTCCTATCCTTAATAATTTGTTTTCACTCTTTTCCTCATCCATGCTTTCTGTATTCTTCAGAAACATCAATTCAGACAACTGCCACTGATTGTTTCCCACCTGCAGTAGAATTTTTTTATTCTTCCTTCCCACAAAGGCAGATAATGGATCATTAAATGAGAAAAGAATGGTAGATACTATAAATGCCTGCCTTCTTAATATATATGTAGCTTAACACCTAAAGGCCCAAAAATCTAGATGAAGAAGAGGTCATCATCTTGAATTCACGTTACCACGATCAATAACAATAATAAACAAATATGCACAAATCAAACACAAATACTAAACTGCAAGGGTTTGGGTTAATTAATAAATAAATAAGAGAATATATCCCACTCCCACTTCAAATTAATGCTTTGCTCTGCTCGTCCGCATACTGATTTTTTAGAATTATTTTTAATGAACATTTGTTGTGCGACAGATTTTTAAGTAAGATGGCATTTTGCAAATGAATACAGGCCTCATGCTTAGCAAAGTAGATAAAAAACAATGATAGCCAAATACAAACAACAAATTCATCACCGTTACTATAGTACTGGGGCAAAACTAAAGGCATCTGAAAAGCAGATAGCACACTTCTCATTTTGGATGCCTACAACTCGTGGGCAGTGGCACAGTTCACAGGAGGGACTGTATAAAAACCAGCTAAAATGCCCGACAAATCCTCAATCCACATCGCAAAACAACACGGCAAAGCCCTTCGGCGGACTTGGGCGGATTTCACAGCAAACTGGTTAAAATCACCCGGCACCTGCTGCAAAGCACCAGAGGATGGCCGTGCGCGGCCCCTCGCCCACAGGGCTGCGGTGGAAGCCTCTCTGCTGAAGCAGAAACCGGCAGGGAGGGTGTCCAGGATGCTGCCACCGCCGGGGCCCTCCTGGCCGCTCCGCTTCGCTCCGCTCGGCGCCAGCCCCGGCCCCACTGTCCCCGCGTCGGGACCCACCTTGGGCATCCGGATGTGCTCCATGGCGGCGGCGCGCGGCCCAGCTCCGCATGCACCTCCCGCAGCCCGCGCAGAGGAGCCGCGCGCACCTGGCCGCGCTGCCCTTTCCTCCGGCCAGCCCTGTCGTTAGAGATGCATGTACATCTCTGTAACTATGTCCCTTTATTTTATTCTTCCCTCGTGTGTCCCGGCGCAGGTAGGACGGAGAGGGGGAGGATTTATCCAGAGCAGACGATGTACCCTCGTTGCGATGCTGGAAGGTCAGAGGCCGGCTCCACCTCCCCGGCAGCTGCCATACTGCCCCGGCCGCGGGGATGCTCCGCGCCGCCCGGCCTTGCGGCCCCCGGGCATCCTGCTTCTTCTCCGCTTGCGCCCCGCGGGCACCCGCAGTCACAGCTCGGATGTGACTCTGCAGCGGTTTGCTGTCTCACCTAAAATTACATCGTTCTGTCCTTTCTTTCAGGAAAGACAAGCTCACAAACATGAAAGGGACCTCTGTCTGAGATTACCTCCCCCTTAGTTACAGGTTTGTTCCCTGGCCCAGCTTGTACATCTGAAAGACAAATGCTGCACTTACTGAAACTGAAGCACTGAATTTTGTTTATCTCAAGCTCTGCATTCTTTTTTTCCTACAATTCACGATTTTGCTGCATCCTCAAATTAGCATAAGATGGTATTTTCTTGTGACACATAATTTTCAATCTCATGCTTGAAATTCCTTGTCCCATCTCCTGCCTTGTCTGGTATAAGAGGTTTGTTATCTCTTGAAGCAAAAGGAAATGCTACAGAGCTGGTTTTCCCAGCTTACCTGCACAAAGATTAAGAACTTTTAACCAAATATGAATCCCTATCATGTTCTGAGCAAAAAGGTAAACTTTTCAGTGTTTATGCCAAAGTGCAAATAACTACTGATACACTTTTTCAGATAAACCACAGCCTTTGAGGCTTGTGAAATATCTGGGTGTGCTATACTGATCAAAGTATTCCAGCAGCTCTTCATGAATGGGGATTAGCCTCATCAAGGGATAGAAGCAAATGTGGGGACCTGTCAAACCACACAAAGATCATATGGCAAGAGCAGTCTGCTCCAGATCACCAAAAGCTCCTCCTGCTGCCTGCAGAGAACAGAAAGCTTCATTTGTTTTGAGAAAGATAAAATATGGACTGAAAATAACATGGGATTACCAATAAAAGTGAATGCATTTTACCCAAGAAAAACAAGTTTATCTCCACTGGCTCCTGTCCTGCCAATGCTCCTCCAATCCTGCCACTTTCTTGCTAAAGAATGGCTTTAGCATGGTGAGGGTTTTTTTTAATGCCAACTCTGTTTAGAGGAGACAGGAGCTATACTGTCATGAGTGGAATGTAAATCATCCCTGGATTTTACCATTGGACTTGATTTGGTCATTGGTGTTGATTTGGCCCATTTCTGCCCTCGTCTCTCCTATAGTTCAGCTACTGTTATTGAGCAGGTGTGGTTTTATGACCATAATCAGAGACACTATCAACTGGATGAAAAGAACTGTTCACTCAGATCTGAAATGAGGGTTGGAAATAGCATTTTCTATTTGAAAATTGACTGGATAGCACTGATAAAATTGCAAAAATGGCATGAAGCATGGACTTCACAAGACTCTCAATCAGTGCCATATTTTGCTCTTTATTTTAGACCAGAGCTATCAGAATCAATTAAGAATTAATCAACCATGAAACATGTTTCCTTTGTAGTTATGGCTGACGTGATTCACTGTGTACATTATCATCTTTTGGCATTTGTTACTGCGAATGAGTAAGTAAAACTGGAAGAAAATACAGTTATCCTTTTGGTCCCCAGAGAGATTTCCTTTTTCTCTGGTACATCTTGTGATTCATTATAGCCAAGTTCAAGTCCTGTTGTGGATGGCAAGAAAGCTTTCAGAGTTAAGTGAGAATGCACTTTATCTCTGTTTCCCGTTCATCAATATCTGCAAAGCTCAGACAGTGGTCAGAGGAGACTGTTTGTGTAGCAATCAGTTGCTCAACATCCTTGCCAGGGTTCTTGACCTGTCTTGGACCAGTAAAATAATGGGTGAGTGCAGCTGCAAGCAGAATGTGGATTTAAGATAAAAGTTACACCTACTGCAATTGCCATGGAAAGCTCCAGTGAGCACAACCTCCTAAAAATTCTCTAACATTTTTCATTTGCCTTTCACACTCATAGAAACTGCTGTCTTAACAATCCTGGAAAACAAATCCACTATCCATGTTAGAGGTACAGTGAAGGTAACAATAGAAAATAACTCTCCATAGCTCTGACTCAGCTAAGATGCAGACCAAGGAAATTAAATTGCCATGCTTACATAGATTCTGACCTATGCTGTGACCACCAACAAAGTTCTTGATGAACGATGTCACATGAAGGTCAGCCACTGAGGCTAATGATGTCAATATATTTATTTTCTATGTCTATAAGAAGTAAGACATCTTTCAGCCTTGTCTGGTAAAACTTGAGAGCATATTTCATATCCAATATGTAACAATTTCTGCTATATTCATTGCAGTCAACCAAATGCTCAGGCATTTTGCATCTGTTGCTACCAACCTGGTCTGGATATGAATCACCCTGTTAGGTCTGGAACGCTTTGTAGATTTATTTGTGGTTTACAATTATATTTTATTAATATAAAATAGTTTAAAGGTGCATTTTAGGCTCCATTTTAATATAACACAAACTCAAAGAATAAATTTACATATTTATATTAATACGTACTTTCAAGTGTAGCCTACAGATGGTCATTCAGATGTATAGACATATAATAAATACTATAATGTAGGGAAGAAATCAACCTGAAATTGGTGGTATAGCAGCTTTGGACAACCACAGCCAATGTGACAGAATCCTCCACCTAAAGAGCCTGCTGTGTGGGATGAAGACATGGAGGTTGGGATCAGTCCATGCTACTGTGGGCTAAAGGCAGACAGTACTGGTTTGAGTGCAGCCCTGGGTTTGTGGAAATGGAATGGATTAAACCTACTTGGCATCTCACCCAGGAAATGCTTTGGACTCGGTGCCGGCAAGAAGTGGTTTGTGGGCAACACTTTCTCCTGCAATTAAGCATCCAGGTCTTTGTACATTATTTGCTGGAAACAACAAACAAACCAAACTGGATTACATCAAAGTCAACTGACTTTTGAAACAGTCTTCTAATGGAAATACCCAGTAAAATGAATTGCAAAAGAGACTTTTTATATTAAAAAAAAAAAGGAAACAATTCTGGTTTTTACCATAAAGTGCAATATATTAATACATTGTTGAAAATGATGCATCTACACCAGTAATGCACTGAAGAACCATGTGGCTTGTAAATTGTTAATTATGGATTAACAATAGTAGCCAATCACAATCATATATGTGTTAGATATATCTACTTTTGCACCATTTTTACAGTGCTACTCTGCTCTTTTAACCCCTTATAAAGTAAGAAGCAGAAGTCTGTTACAGGAACTGTATGACCTAATACAGACCAGCTTCTCACTTTTTTTAACTGTTGCATTGCATGACAGTCCTAGGAAGACCCATACTACAAGGATGTCCCTGAAGAAACTAGAAGCCTTTTGAAGAAGATTTTTAGCCACCCTCTTTCCAACACAAAACCACATTAGAGCACATGCCTTTAGCAGGCACTGTAGCATTGCAGTGAACAGTTACTTTCCAGATGAGCTCTCTCTGGTGCCAGGAAGAGATGCCTCAGTCATATGCTACTGTATGGATCTGTAATAGGCTCACAGTGTGGCTGAGTGGAACTGTTGCCAGTTCAGCAAGGCAGAGCAGTAGCGTGCTTAAACTTCTCGCCTCGGTCTTCCAGCCCTGCAGCTCCCACTGCTTATGCACTGCCTTGGTGTTTATCTGGTTTTGGTGTCAAGTGAGCTTGCTGTGCTGTTTGCTTTTTTTGGCTGTCCAGTTTTCAGTTAATTTGGTGTGATGAACTAGCTTCCCTTGTGATACAGAGGCAAAGAGCCCAGCTGAAATTGAGTGCTAACAGTGAACCAGGTGAGTTAAAAAGGGGGAAGTGAAGAATGTAAGAAAACAAACCCAAAAGAGTTGGCCTTGGTGCTAATGAGATGGAGCAATTTCCCTTGCTCAGGAGACATAGTAAGAATTCTAGTATCATAGAATGCTGCGAGCTGGAAGGGACTGCTAAGGTCATCAAATATTTGACTATTACTATTGCTTATTGCATTTAAGATAGCAGCCTGACAGTCAAAGTTGCAAATGCACACATGCAATTTGTAGATGTCCTGATAGTGTTTACATGTGGTATGAACAATACCAGGGATTCAGAAATAGTGTGTTTGTTTATATTTATTTCATAACTTTTGAACTTTTTCAGGGAATATGCAAGTTTATCATGGCAAATGCACTTGGACACACAGACTTCTCCCCCAGTTAATCTAGCAGGAGCTGCATGTGACAAGGTAAAGGATGCAGTGAGCAGCTCTCACTTTATTGTTTAACTCAACTAACTGTTAATGGGTTTGAACTTTTAACGTTACCTTCAAGAATTACTCCAAACAATCTTTAATTTTGCCTTGTTATAAAACATTGTTGTGTTGTTATAGAACATTGCTGCATTGTTATAAAAGCAAATATACGCAGGAAAGAATGGCAGCAGACCTCTGGAAATTGGAATGGTTTTGATCTTATTCTGTAGGTAGGGGAACTGATATGACATCATATATAATACACCGTACATAATATTTGGTGAGGTACATGATAACTGGCCTGAAGTGCACAGTAGAGAAAACATAAAATTCTAGAATGACACAGGGTATATGTCCAGTTGCTTACATGATGATTCCCCTAATTGAAGAATTCATGAAGATTTTGGCAGGGTGATAACTCTGTTAATGGAGAGCATTTCAGCAAGATTAAACAGTGAATCCAGCTACTCTGAAAATGTGTTTTCTGTATGTTAGGACAATGAACTAGAGAGTACAGTCTTGGGATATACTTAAGCTGGTCATTCCACATATAGCAGTCAAAAGAAATGATTGCAGTTAAAAGAAAGGATCAGTTATTACAGAAGGGATTGTAGGGAGAAAATGGAGAGAAGTTCTTCTCAATATAGCTAGTAGTGAAACAGACTCTTCCACAAGTGATTCAAAGCTCCTAAAGTCTTCAAGCAGGGTAAATACTGCTTAGAGATCTACCTCTCATTCTGTAAATCCATCTATCTATCTATCTATCTATCTATCTATCTATCTATCTATCTATCTATCTATCTATCTGTCTATCTACCTATCTATCCATCTGTATTTTGACCTACACTTTTTTGTCAGTTAAATTGTTCAGTGAAAAGCAATTGCTTTTTCTTAAACTGGATGTTAGGAAGAAGTTCTTTCCAGTGAGGGTGGTGAGACACTGGCATAGGTTGCCCAGGGAGGTTGTGGCTGCTCCCTCCCTGGAGGTGTTCGAGGCCAGGTTGGACGAGGCCTTGAGTAACCTGTACTAGTGGGAGGTGTCCCTGCCTATGGCAGGGGGTTGGAACTAGATGATCCTTGAGGTCCCTTCCAACCTTACCATTCTGTGATTCTATGATTCTTGCCCTTTACTGCTTCCCAGCAGAATATTGCTGTAAAGAGAACTGGAAAGCTGTAAGAGAGGCCTCTGCATCCTCCATACATTAGCCGTGCTTGAATATAACTCTGAGCATGTCTGCTCCTAAGTTAAATCTCCAACTACGTAGAAATAAACTTAGAAGAAAAACTGATTTATTAATTTTTAAGTAACTTTTTTTTTTTCCATTAAAGTCTAGCAGACAAATCTGTTTCTTCTAGTTAAAAATGGGAACTGGATATTTTGGAAGTGGATTTGCTACAGAGTCAGATATCAGCTGTGAGTGACAGTCAGTAATTGAATTCTCTTTGAGAAGATATGTTAGGAAGCCATCCCAGTTCCTAGACAGTCATGCAGAGATTTTCCATTGTGGCATCTATGACACTCTTACTAATCTTTACAATTGTACATCCAGAATCTTAGGCAGGAAAGTTTCTCTCAACTGATGAAAAAAAATAATAAAATGTGGGGGTTGGTTGGTTGGTGTTATTTGGTTGGTGATTTGGGTTTGGTTTATTTTGGTTTGTTTTTTTTAAATTGTTATCTTTTTACCTTCTCAGACCCTTTCCATTGACATATTTTGTCATAGGCTCAGCAGTAACTTAGGAGAAGGAACCACTGTTGACTTAAAAGCAGACCACAACTTTGTGTAAACTGAAGGAGTATTGCTCAATGAAAAATAAAGTCATGATAGCAAGGCAGCCTCTAGCATTTTCACAAGGAAAATTTTCTTAACTTATGAGGCTGTATTAATGGTCTGACTAGAGCATTTTTCCCAGTAAAAAGAAATAGAAGTGGACATGGTATATTTGGGTTTAGGGAAAAAAAAGAAGAGAGAGGAAAGAAAATGTGGGTAACAGAGGAAATGTATCCCATGGTCTTTGTACAAGAATTAGCTAAATCTCTGTTGAAAATACTGAAAGGCTGGTTTATCTTGAAACTCCTTGCTGTGCTATGATGATCGTAATTTAGTGAAGCAAATGTGGCCTTTTCAGTTATGAGATTGATGCATGAGTATGTCTTGCCAGTAAATTATTTTTCACTACATTCTACAGGAACTTCAGTGCTATAGGTAGGGAAACAAACCAACCCACAAACAAAGAAAAACAAACCACAAAGCAAAACAAAAGGCATTTGTTTCCCAAAAATACATAATAAAAACTTAACTGAAATGCTGCTTCATATCTGAAATTCACACTATATGTAAGCATATTTTTGATAAGTTTGTTTTTCTCTGCATGTAAAAGGAAAACTTCAGAATAGGGTTTTGTTTGTTTGTTTGTTTGAAATTAGAAGCTAAGGTAAAACACAGTTCTTTGAATGTTTATGCAGAAAAACAGAAACTGATGTGATCCTTTCTGTCTTACTGACAAGCAATCGTCACATTAAGTGGCCAGAATCAGTTCTGGCTGACTCATACCTCTTGAAATCCTCCTGAATTTCAGGTGATTGCCTTGGCCCTTTGTCCTCCGTAGCATTAAGGAACCAAGCTGACACTGTGAAAGCTGTCAGTGAAGTCTTGCTTACTAACTTTCTGTGAAAAGGAGGTTCAGATTATACACTAATCTTTAAATTACTGGACAATCAATTTAGGCTTTGAGTAACAACTGATTAAGAAAGGGTCATAGAAACCTGAGTGTTCAGACTGAAAGACTGTTATAGAATCATAGAATGGTAAGGTTGGAAGGGACCTCAAGGATCATCTAGTTCCAACCCCCTGCCATAGGCAGGGACACCTCCCACTAGTGCAGGTCACTCAAGGCCTCATCCAACCTGGCCTTGAACACCTTCAGGGAGGGAACAGCCACAACCTCCCTGGGCAACCTATGCCAGTGTCTCACCACCCTCACTGGAAAGAACTTCTTCCTTACATCCAGTCTAAATCTCCCCTCTGCCAGTTTAAACCTGCTTCTCGTCCTGTGGTTACAAGACCTTGTTAATAGTCCCTCCCCAACCTTCCTGTAGGCCCCCATCAGATACTGGAAACCTACTACAAGGTGTCCTGGAAACCTTCTCTTCTGCAGGCTGAAGAGCCCCAACTCTCTCAGTCTGTCCTCATAGGAGAGCTGCTCCAGCCCTCTGATGATCTTCATGGCCCTCCTCTGGATCCGCTCCCACACTTCCATGTCCTTCCTGTATTGAGGGTTCCAGAACTGCACACAGTACTCCAGGTGGGGTCTGACAAAAGCAGAGTAAAGGGGCAGAATCCCCTCCCTTGCCCTGCTGGCCATGCTTCTTTTGATGCAGCCTAGGACTCAGCTGGATGTCTGTTATGATTTAATTCATCTGTGCTTCTCCAAAATTGTCTAATGTCATATTAGTATTATTTTTGTTTCACTGTCACCTGGTTACTGTTTTTCAGATTCCATTGCTGCCTCTTGGGTTTTGAGACAAAAATTTAATTTTGGGATGGATTCTGAAGAACATTTAAACTGCTTCTGGTATTCCCAGGCTGAAAGCTCTGAGGCTTAGGAAGTGTCCTTTTTTTCTATCTCCTGAAGGTTTCCCACCCTGTGTAGTATTAGATTTGTGTTCCTGATCTCTGTCAATTTTTTATCACGGCATATGCACGAGAAGACTGTTTGACGTAATCTGTTCCCAGAGTGGAATGTTCTTCCAGCATGCTTCTGCTCACTAGTCAGATTTAGGGCACATGAATGATCATAGTTGGAAGGTCCAGAACTGAATGGAAACAGTGCAATGGCTAGAAAAATAAGTGTGAGATCTATCATTAACCATAGCCAGCTACAGATACGTAACGGTACATAAGTGACCACGCTGAGGTTAACAGTTAACTAAATGATTATAGCCCGCACCTAAAGCATGTATCTACACTGTATGTTTGCTGCACTCAACTGAGTAAGTTGTTACTTAAAAATCTCAAGAGAACCATTTACAACTTACAGGCTAAGTAGTTGTTTTGTAGTTTTGGAGCCCACACAGGTCAGACCTCTGTGTCTGTGCTTGCCAGCCATGTGCCTCATGCACATTACACATCACTGAGTTATGTAAGAGCAAATGCTTCAGACTCTTGTCCTTTCTAGTCCTTCCCTATGCCTCAGAAATGACACCGCTCCCTGCTTCTGTTTTATAAACCAGGCTATGGCAACTGGATTGATGCTGTTGGACTACATTAAAAGGCACCCCAACACACTTGCAGACTTGATTGTTATGCAGAAACTGCTGCTGGTTCATCTGGAAGTGTCTGCTGAGGAATTACTCCTTAAAGAGCAGAACAATGGGTCCTGGTCTGAACTTCAGTTGGGGTCCACTGTAGCCTCCTCAGAGTCAGGAAAGACTTTGCCTCTATAGAACTGAGAATGGGATTGTATTATTGTAGCCCAAGCTGATTATTGGGGTGGAGGGTGAGTGGAACATGCAAATATGAAGGACCACATCTATTTCTAGTTACTGCCTGTACTTTCAGCACAAATATACTCCCTTCTCAGAATTTATCTCTGTGGAAAAAAGACTGAACATCACTTTGCAGACTTCCACTACTGCTCAGTCATGCTTGTTGCTAACCAGCCAGTTTCCATAAGAGTGTGGTCATTGTCAGTGTGATCATCATGGACAGCTCCTAATAACATTTAGTCAGCATTGGCAGCATCGCCAATCATTGTCAACATTCACAGTAGGAAAATCAGCAGTATTTACATTCACATCCATGTTGTCACCACCTAACTGATGCAATTTATAGTTTTTCTGATGCCCTCTTCCCTCTGGGGTACATCAACATCCAGTGAGCTAGCCACTGATTGCAGCACAGGTCTCCCTGCTACACCAGGGCTGTTCATACAGCCTGAAAGCTTGTGGGCATCTTCCTTCAGACTCAAAAGGGAGCACCATTCCAGCACTTCTTGGAGGACTCTGAAGGGTAAACTAGATGCTGATAGTCCAATGTAGCAAAATCATATCTTCCTGTTGTACTTAATCTATTGCTACTTATCAGCCTCAGACATCTACCCCCAAGGGGCTGGCCACTACTCAGTCTTAAGGCAGGAGCAGGCCTAAGCTGAGTAAATATCCTTTTACCCTCCACAGTATAAGACACTACTGGAGAACTTAATCACAAAATAAAATTTTACAACTTTTGCTACTTGCATAGCAGTAAGCAGTCAAGAATGTAATACCTTATTAAATACTAGTGTAGTCAGCAGAAATAAAGAAAGATGGAACCAAACTGCCCAAGTAAAATAAACAAAGAACTATGTGTACAATGAACTGAAAAAGGAAAACAAAACCTTTTTTCTTGAAAGGACTTAACTAAGTGTTACATCCTATGTGGCTTCCGAGCAGCTGTTCTACACTCAGTTTGGGATGTGGCATGCATGCTCTGGCACTGCTTCCTCCCCAGCTGATGTGGAGTTGGGAGCTTGTAGCAAACTGTCTCTAGATACTTGAGGGCTTGAAGGATCTAGTGGCTGCCCCAAGAGGAAGGCTAACATGAGATCAAATTAGGAAACAAAACCTGATGTGCCTCTCGGGGTCATGAAATTCATGTGTTTCTTCCACAGTGGCCTTGATCTCTTACCTTGTCTCCTTCTCTTTGGCTTCTTTGTGAGTCTTTGCCATGAGTCATCACATTTTCATCCCATCACTGTACACACTGGTAGAGATGGACCACTTCCTTAAGGAAAATGATTTCTTCTATAGGGCCTCCTCATCCTTTCATTTGAGGTCCCTACTTCTGTAGATGTATACAGGGTGCTGTCTAGGTGATGCCATTACTACTGTGCCAAAGAGCAACTGAACAGCACTCATGCAGCTGCTAGAAGACACATAAAACGCTCAACTTTTTTTTTCTCCTCCTGAACTATCAGTGATACCACAGCTCTGAAAGTCTTTTCACGATCCATCTTCAGATTGAGAATCTTGCCAGTGTGACTGAACTGCAGGTAGATGTTTCCTTTGCTTGTGGGACTATGAGGAAAGATATAGCCCCAGTGTGATCAGGAAATGTTAGTGAAAACAGAGCTGGAAAGGAGAGATGTGACACTGTGTTTTCACTCATAAGCAGAATCATAGAATCATAGAATCATAGAATCATAGAATCATAGAATGGTAAGGTTGGAAGGGACCTCAAGGATCATCTAGTTCCAACCCCCTGCCATAGGCAGGGACACCTCCCACTAGGACAGGGCACTCAAGGCCTCGTCCAACCTGGCCTTGAACACCTCCAGGGAGGGAGCAGCCACAACCTCCCTGGGCAACCTGTTCCAGTGCCTCACCACCCTCACTGGAAAGAATTTCCTCCTAACATCCAGTCTAAATCTCCTCTCTGCCAGTTTAAACACATTGCCCCTTGTCCTGTAGTTGCAAGACCTTGTAAATAATCCCTCCCCAGCCTTNCCTCTGGACCCACTCCAACACTTCCATGTCCTTTCTGTGCTGAGGGTTCCAGAACTGCACACAGTAGTGCAGGTGGGGTCTGATGAGAGCAGAGTAAAGGGGCAGAATCCCCTCCCTTGCCCTGCTTGCCACGCTTCTCTTGTTGCAGCCTAGGACTCAGTTGGCTGGCTGAGCTGCATGTGCACACTACAGGCTCATGTTGAGCTTTTCATCAACCCAGAATACCTGATGTGTATACATGGTTGTAACTGGTGTGAGATTTTTTCATTTATGCAAAGCTGTTTTCCATAATCCCAGGGTGCAGTGTGACTTCAGCAGAAGGAAACGCATTACTGGGACGTGCAGACATGTGCATGCCTGTATGGACCATCTTCACTAGGAAGTTACCAGCATGATTATCAACTTCATCCATAGTTGCCAGAAAGCCAAGCTGGCAATGATCTATAAAGCACAAGAAATTGCAGTTAGAGACTCCTGTTCTCTCATGCCCTGCCCAGCAAAGCGTGTTTGTCACTTTGCTTTCATTACTTACTGATGTTTGATGGACAGTGGCTGGGGAGGAGGTTAATGACACAGCTGCTGTGATAACTTCTCAAAGTCAAAGACATCCCAGTAGGGTGAGAGTTGCCAGCTTGGACTCTCACATAAAGATTGGGTGGTAAACCTTCCAGATGTAATGTCTTCCTTATTACAGATCTGGTATCACAGTTTTTCAGGCTGTGAACATTTGACAAGCTCTCCCAGGATACCTGCTGTGGTTCCTGACCTGCCTTAGTTGTCTTCAGTGTGGATCAAAACTCCTTGGTGAACTTGACATATTCTGAAAGAAAGCTATTTATCTATCTCCTGGCAACAGTATCTTCTTTCCTAAAATAACTGAGTAACTGTGAGGGTTTTTCTAGTCCCCAGATGTTCTTTGTCCCATAGGCATCTTCCTTCTTGCTGAGAATGAACAGCACAGTAAAAGCAAGAGCCAAATCCTAAACTGGTTGCTCTCTGGCATGCAGAACTGAAGTTTTTTACCATACACTTGGTGGTTCTCATGAGAAATGACGGCATCTCAGGGGTTTCCTGAGATCAGGATGCTCTGGGAAAATGTTGGGATTCTTTCAGAGGGGAAGAGAATAGCACTTGGCAATACATGTTTCTCCATTGTTAAGGAGTGCTCCACTACAGAAATTTCCTCCCAGAACTCTCACAATAAGTCTAGCTCCAATGTCTCTGACTACATCTGATGGGTAGGGGAAGAGGGAGGAAGAAAGAGCAAAACAAATTGCCACATTGACAAGGTAGAAGTACTTTTGTGGACTGATGCTGAGGGAACAAAATCCCTGACTTGTTGTTTTACATTTGCTGAACTTCAGGAATCTCTGTCTGTGGCGTTCATTACATATATTTATATGCATATAAATATATATATATAAATTTAAGAGAATAGCTTCTGTAAATCTCCAAGTACACAAACACTGTATTAGACTCTCTATGATCTTAGAAAATATTTATCCTTGAGTTATTTGAAGTCTTAATCTTACTGTTGTATTTTGCAAGAGGGAAAGTTTAGCAAGTGTTTGCAGACTCGTGCAAAAAAATACTGAGATCTAAGATAATGTCTCTCTTAGATGTTTGGCTTTTGGTGTTCTCCTTTCTTGGCAAGGGTTCTACTTTTTATTGGGCAAGCCCTTTACTAGTATATTCCTTTCATATTCCAGTGAATTTTAAAATTTTCCTCCTTAATTCTGTCTTTGTAGGGAAAAAATACTCGTTTTGTTTGCTTGATTTCTGTTTCTCTTCTTAGTGTAGTGCAGAAATAAACAAGGGAGGGTGTGATATACAGAGAAATTCAGAGACAGTAAGAACTGTTCCTGGTACATGGAATTCATAAGAGCATAAACCTCAGAAAATACAATTTTATGAAAAAAAGCTCCAAATGACAGTCTTTTTTTTTTCTTTTTTTCTTTTTTTTTTTTTTAAAGTGGAACTTGAAATATCCCAAAGGTCTCTCATCAGAATTGAACATCCCCAGCAGGATAGTAAAAAATATGTTAAATTTAGGAAGATAAGAGAGTCCTCTGTTGATTTGCCTGGGACTTAACTGAGTTGATTAAACAGTGCACTTTTTTGGGAAGACATGATGCTTTTGATAAGTAGTCACTTATTAACATGCAACTATATTTTTACTGTGAAGGATAATATGTCATTGTGACCTTTTTGTAACTATTTTAATGTGACCATCAAAACATAAGTTTTGATAGCTGATAGGAAAAGTAAGCAGAAGATACAATTATCAAATGCCTGAATGAAAGTACATAGAGTCTTAGTTTCTATTGTCTGAATCTCTTTCCATATTTGATCTTGGCAAATATATTAAACAGTATATTTTGCAGTAAAAACAATATTTTAAAAAAAAAGCAGTCAAACAAAACCCTTGAGGGCTTATTTAAATATACATATGTGATGTGGATTTAGTTGAGTAGAAATCCAAGGTCTGTGTAATTTAGAACCTTGTGTAATTTTCCAGTTGTTAAATCACATGTGGTTCTCCCTTGCAACAGTGACCTCGTTTAGATATCGATATGGCAATAACTGTAGGCATAAAACATAATAAACTCTATGCCACATCATTTCTGTAAAATAAGATATTAATGATCAACACTGGCTTCCATCATAAATTCGTTTTTCTAGCATTCATTGCACTAACAATCACTCAATTCTATTTGCCATATGATCCAATACATTACTAATACCATGAGAAAGTAAATTACAAAGTAGAAGCCTGGATTTTTTCAGAGCTTTGAAAAGTCCACTTGTGGCTGCCAAATTCTTCCCTGTTTCGTGTTCTTCATTGATAAGGATTGAAAGGATTATGAATTCTGTCTGTCATCTGGACAGCTTAGCAGGTACTCAGAAGCTGTGCAGTCAGATTCTTCTTTTCCTAATGGAAACAAATTACAGGATTAACTGATTTCTGAGCCAATAACCCTCTGCACTTGAAAAGTCTGATGCCTCGCTCTTCACCAAATGGATAGTGGATTCAAGTTGCAAAAACTACTAAGATTCACTGCTGTGATGGCAGTAAAGGGACAAGCATTAGGAGTCTTCTGAAAAAGGCACTCTGAGGTAGCGTTGTTCAGTAATAAAGTGTCCACATAGACTCTGCTCCAAAAATTACTGTAGAAAGTTAACAAACCAGACCTTGCCATTCCACATTTTTGAGCAAGAGGAAACAAGCAGACACACGGCTTTTCTCCTCCAGGGTCTAACACGGTTATAGCAGAGAGTGCTTCTCATACTTTTGTCCATAGTTCTGGGCTGGGCAGGAAGAAATGTAGTGGAATTCAACAAGAGCTAGTCTAGAGTCTTGCACCTGGGAAAGAACAACCCCATGAATCAGTACAGGTTGGGAACTGACCTGTTGGAAGGCAGCGAAGGGGAAGAGGATCTGGGGATCCTAGCTGATGGGAGATTGACCATGAGCCAGCAATGCGCTCTTGTGGTCAGGAGGGCCAGTCCTATTCTGGGGTGTATTAGAAGGGCTGTGGCTAGTAGGTCGAGAGAAGTTCTCCTGCCCCTCTGCTCTGCCCCAGCGAGGCTGCATCTGGAGTACTGTGTAAAGTTCTGCCCCCCCCCCAGTTCAAAAGGGACATAGATCTGCTTGAGAGAGTCCAGCACAGAGCCACAAAGAGGATTAAGGGAATGAAACATCTCTCTTATGAGGAGAGCCTGAGGGAGCTGGAGCTCTTTAGCTTGGAGGAGACTGAGGGGAGACTTCAGCAATGTTTATGAACATGTAAAGGGTGAGTACCAGGAGAATGAAGCCAGGCTCTGCTGGGTGGTGCCCAATGACAGAACAAAGGGCAATGGGTGGAATCTGAGGCATAGGAAGTTTCATTTAAACATAAGGAGAATTTTTTTTCCCTGTGACAGTGACAGAACACTGGAACAGGCTGCCCAGGGGGCTTGTGGAGTCTCCTCTCTGGAGATATTCAACACTTGCCTGGATGCGTTCCTGTGTGACCTGTTCTAGGTGATCCTGCTCTGTCAGGGCAGTTGGACTGGATGAGCTTTCGAGGTCACTTCCAGCCCCTGACGTTCTGTGATTCTGTGATTCTCTTCTGATTAGCACACTAGGATTTTACATCACCTTGGTGACAGTAGATTTTGGAACAGACATTTTAAATACTATAAAGACAATGAACGTATGCCCTGCCCCTATGAAAGTCCCACTGAGTTGAACAAATCCAAGATTCCACCCAAGAAGTTGATTTCACAACACTGAATTAAACCCAGATTTCTACTTATAGGTTATTTGATGGATTTCAGTGCCAGGTGTTCATTAGAGCCTGGAGTACATTCCCCACCACCCCACCTCCCACCCCACCCCAAGAATTTATGGCTGTTATATCACATAAAGGATGGAGAACAGCGCTCAGAGATAACGGCACGAAGAGAGGAAGACTATCTAAGTTACCAGCTTGTAGTTTTACAGCATGAGTGCCCTGTGTAATGACCCTGTAGCTTAAAAACAGGAATAACATCCATCCACCAACTCCTAACACTGCTAAGTCACATTCCTAAGAAAGTATTCTGATAACAAACTAGGCAAGACTTGGGATCAAATCAGGAATCAGGAATAGTGTGGCCAGCAGGAGCAGGAAGGTCATTCTCCCCCTGTACTCTGCACTGGTTACGCGACACCTTGAGTACTGTGTCCAGTTCTGGGCCCCTCAATTTAAGAAGGACATTGAGGTGCTTGAACGTGTCCAGAGAAGGGCAACGAGGCTGGTGAGAGGCCTCGAGCACAGCCCTATGAGGAAAGACTGAGGGAGCTGGGATTGTTTAGCCTAGAGAAGAGGAGGCTCAGGGGAGACCTTCTTGCTCTCTACAGCTACCTGAAGGGTGGTTGTAGCCAGTGGGAGGTTACCTTCTTCTCTCAGGCAACCAGTGACAGAACAAGAGGACACAGTCTCAAGCTGCGCCAGGGGAAGTTTAGGCTGGAGGTGAGGAGAAAGTTCTTCACTGAGAGAGTCATTGGCTACTGGAATGGGCTGCCCAGGGAGGTGGTGGAGTCGCCGTCCCTGGAGGTGTTCAAGGTGGGTTTAGACGTGGCACTTGGTGCCATGGTCTAGTCTTGAGGTCTGTGGTAATGGGTTGGACTTGATGAGCTTTGAGGTCTCTTCCAACCTTGGTGATACTGTGATACTGTGAAATTCAGTGGGAAGCTCCTTTTGCAAGCTGGAGTGACAGTGACAGACTGAGCCACTTTTGGATGACCTTCACCACTTTCAGATTCCTCTGAGAGAAGCTGGCTCCCACATTGCACTGCCAGATCCACCCCCACCCCCATATGTGAGCGTCAGTCCCTGTGGACAAGAAAACTGACACAGCTTTTAGAGTGAACTATTAATGTGCAGCAACACTTGTGGCTTCTATACCGGGCATGGGAAAGTCTGCCCTGGATAGACTGATGTGTTTGAAGTGTGCCTAGCAATACAGAAAGTCTTAATTTTTTGTTAGCTTTTTTATTCTATTCTATTCTGTTCTATTTTTTTTAGCATTCTACAGTTTTTAGCAGATTTCTGTGTACTCCGATGGCAGATTTTTCCCACAAAACTGGAAAGTTATAAAAAGTGTAATGGGCAGGAACTGTACCTGGTCTGTTTTTCAAAGACAGTCATTTTCCTTTACCAACATATCAAGGCAGTGAATGTGACAGTGGGACTAGAGGTGAGGAGTAGGGGAGAGAGGTGTGAGAGAAGTGAAAGGGTAGAGCTCTGACAGATTGTTTGGTTCCCAGAAGTTTTTGACCGCTGCATAGAGGAAGCCAGAGCCTCATCTGCATGACAATCTGCAATGTGAGCACAACTTCTTAGAAACCAGAGAATCTGCACACAAGAGATGCTATAAATGTTTTCAAAGCAGAAAAAAACCCTCACACTCCATATTCACAGAGAAGGAGCTTCTTACAGAAGTACAATGATAGTTCATCAGCTGCTGTAAACTGCAAATTTACACCCAGAGAATTGACTACTATCCAGGTGTCACCAGAGAAGAGAGCACTGATCTAGTGATGTGAGTAAACAGCTAGCACTTGGCAGGAAATTTTGCCAGATTCTTGGGTAGAAATATTTTTGGTCCTTACATAATGATGCCTGCCTTTCACTGAGAGAACTGTCAAATTCAAATGTATTCATTTCTGTGTTAGATGTTATACATTGTTTGGTATGGGACAGGTTACTAAGAGTGTTTGGAATTTACCTGTTCAGTACATTTCTGAGCCTGGGAGAGTTCAAAATACAGCTTCATGATGTTCACCGAGGAGCTGCTAGAAGAAACATGGCCAAAAAAACCTCTTCTCTACCACTGAACCTCCTGAAATCCTGTCACTGTAGAGTGACAGCAGGAATACAGATTCATCATGTTGGGTGGCCAAGGTTAATAAATATACATTGTGAAGCAGAATTATGCTTTGCTGCTTGAGAAGACCATGAAGAAATCACACTTTAGAGCATTTTAATACATAACTATCAATGCTACCTTCCTGCAAATAGCATATTTGTGGCAATTTCTATGAACTTTTACAGCGTGTTAGCCTATTTCTTAAACACTAACAATTTTCATACAACCCTGAGTGCATTGGCTGGGTACTCATCATGTTTCTGCATCTCAGTCCCATTGACATTCAGAGATTCCATTGGTTCAGTCAGATGCTGGTGTATGGGGTTTGGTTTTTTTGGGGTTTTGGTTTGGTTTGTTTTTTTTTTCCCTCCCCTCCCAACTCCCTCACATTTCCTGGGTGTGGGTTTCTTTTTCTTATAGTCCATTTCTAGTTCTCACAAGACCAGTGACTTTTCAGATTGTCCAGCACCTTTTTCCTGAGCTACATACAATCCTGGAGGATTCAGAATTTACAGTTCATCTACTTAGTGTTTTTTAACAGTTAAATTAGATAAATACAACCTTTAGGATTCTGAAACTAACCAGTCCTTACTTCAGATAGCATCAGGCACCTATAGCTACAGATCACATCACTGTCTACATTTTCTGCCTCTCCTTCCTCAAGACAAGATCTCTCTTTCTGAACGGCTGCTTTTCTAAACCAAATGATGTAGTTTCACTTTCTCTCTCTCCTGCAGCTAGTTTCCTTTTTTTCCTGAGTGATGACACTTGATGGCTACTCTGTGAAATCCTCTTTCTTTTTCACTTGCCACTACTCAGCTTTTCTGTAATGTTTTTCTACAATATTTCTCAAGTCCTGTTGCATTGAAGCTTCAGAATTAACATTTTTAACTCTTCTTCCATTATTGTAGTATGGACTCACAACTTCTCCTTTCAGGCAATCTTGTCTGAACCTAGGCTTCAAATATACCCTTGTCTTCAGGTCCTCCTGCTTGAATAGAAACCATTAATTTTTCATACCTCCATCAGCCAGCAATTTTTTAGCCTGTACACCTGGAGACATGTGAGGGTATCACAACAGCTTCACGACTACCAACTGCACCCTAGCTCTTGCCATTAGGTTTAGCTCTAGAAACCTACTATTTTAAACTAAACTGCACACCACAGAGCTTGAGACTGGAAGGCCTTCAATACCAAAATTGCTCTATATTAGTTCTGACAGTGAGCAGTGGTTAATCAAATGATACTGCAGATAATTGCATTTAGACTGGTACAGCCAGTGTCCAACAGTCATTTGCAAGGGTGCTAATTTCTGTGTCTTAAATCACATTTGGAGTCGAGCTGATACTCCCAACAGTAACAGTGTTGTTACAGCTAGTTTGGTTCTGCTCTGTGCTGGTTGTTTCTTTGGGTAGTACTAACACAATCCATTTTTCCTGCACTCTTTCTAGTGGGAAATAAATCCAATCCATGTGTGCCCATTCTTACATACATAAGAAATAAAAATACAGATTGTCTCAAAATCCTTGTGTTCAGTCCTAATGTTTCCCAGGCAATGTTACAAACACAGACAACAGTGCTCTCCAAAACTACTTTTAGTAATTAAAAATATATTCTGTCTTCCAGAAAGACAAAGGACTGAAGAGGACCTTCTGGATGATCTTGTTTAGTCCTCAGCTATTGTGAACTACTCCATTACATGATCTTCTTCATAAATTCAGCTAGCTCCATTTTAAGACCAGTTACTTTATTCCACCACCACTTCTACAAGGAATTAGATACTGACTCATATGTTCCACGCAAAATGTATTCCTGGGCTTCTTGTTCTAACATCTTTTGCCAATCTAAACAGTTTCTCTCTTTCCCTGAAACTTACCCTTTGACACATATGCTGCAATCATATCTCCCATCAGCCTTCAATTTGCCAGGATAAAAACTCTCTTTTGGGAGTATTTACACTGCAAATCACAGTACAGTATTACATACACCACAGGGCAGTATTTGATGAGGGTGATCTTCCTGCGACAGCTGGCAGTTCTCTGCAGTCTCTTTCACTAGATTTCTCTTTACTATATTGTGTCCTGTGCCATCAGCATTTTAACGACTGTAAAAGACAGAGTATAAGAAATTATGCTGTATAATGCAAATATATTTTTGCATTGTTGTCCACATATACTCCACTAACCAATTAAGGGAGCGACACCAGTGATTCAATTATATAAATAATACAATGCAATATTCCAACGAATGTAAAATATTGAAAAAAAAACCAAAACTAAAGCAAGCAAACTTCATTTGAAGTTTAGAAAGTCAGTGTTGAGAAAGCTAAATAACCTCAGCTTCTGTGACCACAGTGCAGAAAAGGCTTTTCCATATTTGCATTTAAAGCCAAGATTCAATGCTTTCTCCTCTAAAGCATGTTTATACCTCCTATACAAGTGGCTGCAGTTGTGAATCAGCCCTGAGGGCCACATTCTTCCCGTGTTCTACAGAGGTCTTACAAACGTGAAAAACACATCATTAAAGAAACGTGCATCTGTTTGTAGTGCCATAGATAGGAAATGTTCCAAATTAAGTCTTTCCCTCTACTATTTGAATTGCCGGGAATGTTACCTTTAACATTAGTACAACATCAGTGACAATACAGATCTTTTATCATTACTGGAATCACATCCTCTACCTTTACAGTGTGGGCATCTCTGAGCTCAGATGTACTTCTTCCACTCTGAATCAGTTTCCATCCGGCAAAACGTTTTACCCAGATAAGGCTATTTGGTTAAAACAAGTACTCTTAAGTTCCCCCTCGAGTTTCGGGTCTTGTATTTTTTTTTCAGAGGTCAGTAGAAACCTAGGAGTTTACCAGTTACCAGATTTAAGCCTAGGAGAAGGCATAGCTCCTCCAGTTTCTCGGTGTTCTCTCATACTGATTACTGAATTTACTGAGCGAAGAACAGATTTTCCTCAGCACGAAGAATGACGTAAGCTCCCCTCATTCTAAAGGACAGTAGTTACACGTGTGGGTGGTTAAAGAGGATAAAGTACCAATATTGATGCCATGAGAAAAATTAAGTCGTTGATCACCTGCTGCTCAGTTAAGTTCACCACATTTTAGGTATCAAAAGAATAAAAGTGTATGAATCATTTAAAAAAAAAAAAAAAAAGAAAGAATAGCAGATTTACTACCACCTTTCCTCTGCTGAGTTTGAAGAATTTTGCAGGATACATTATTGGCAATCATGTTGCCTCTTACTGATGAATGCTAACTGGAGGTGTGAAATAACTATTTTGTTGGTGTCTACTATTACCTCATTCAAAAGAGAAGATGAACAGAAAGGTCAAAAGTGAAATCCAGTGGCAGTTACAGGAAGATTGTTTAAGAAACAACTTCAAAATAACAAATGTTATAAAACACAAAGAGAAATTATGTGCAATGTCCAAAACATGTTGCATTCTTCTTTACCACTTAAAAATTTACCTTTGTCTCATCAAACATTATCTTCAAATATGTTGTTCTATTCCTCAGATTCGGAGTACATATGTATATAATGTGTACTTACATATAAAGTATACACATGCAAACACAAATGAGCAATGACATACACAATGTACCTAGTCATAGAATCTGTGGCATGTCTGCAGATGATTACAAGCCTTAGTTGTAAACATTATTTTCCTCAGGGAATATTTCAGTAATTAATGAATGCTGCTGTTATAAGGAGATGAAGCAGAGTGTGCTGACATTATGGTTTCCCTAGTGGTATACCCGGGACTGAGTGATTCAGACAACTTCCTTCCCACCATGCTAGGCAGAAATGAACTTAAAAATGTGTCAGTATATATTTATGCCCTTTCTTTTCCAAGGGCAGAAGGACTGTTTAAGTCCTCCACATCTGGCTTCTCTCCCACCCTTTTCCTGTGGGAAGTTCTTCTCTCACATCTTCAGCCACAGAGAAGGGGAAGAATAGCTGTGTGGGGGACTACACAGCAATTCAAAGGTCAGTTGAATCTTCCTGGGAAAGCCGATTACAAGTATTCCTTTAGCCTGGAAAGTGACTTCATAAAGAGTTTAGTCAGTTCTCTGAGTGAGAGACATGTTGAATCACAGGAATTGATTTAGCAGAGCTGGTGGTTCTGGTAGGAGCCCTAGAATACGATGTAAAAGTGCAGAATTACAACTATATATGTATAGAGAAAGTAAAAGTAATAGATTATTAATTGATTAAGAGCAATGCCATTCATGTAGAATTGCCTTTTGAGATTAAAACTATGACTAAAACACGTGGAGCAGATCGTGGTTCTTACAACATGTTTAAACTGCACAACTGGCACGTAGTACAGAGAAGCATCACCAATCTTAAGAGATCTGAGTTTGCATGTCAGGAAGAATCTAACAACAGTGGGCAAATAGTTAAGAGAATTCTGAATCAAAGATAACCTTTACATAAAGGTTTGTTCTCAAGTATGAAGCTTTTTTTTCCAGGAATCCAGGAAGCTCAGTGCGTCAGCATCCATATCTGGTTATTTGTGATTCATTCATGAATCACAGGCAAGATGCCTTCTCCCCTTCTAAACTGAACGTTTGTCCTCTTTAAGACAGCTAAGTGTCTGGGGACATTCGGTCATACAGTCCGTGAGCTCTGTGGATGCTGGGAAAGAAGAAAAGTTTATGGGGAAAGAAGAAAAGTTTATGGTTCAGAAGCTATTCTGAGTTTGCAGAACTGATAGCGATGAGGGTACCCCCCGCAGCATCACTTTTTTCAGGGCCATATTTAGAAAGGAGTTCCATTTTAAGCCTTAGCATTCTGCTTCTGCTGGAACATGTTATTGTTCTCTTCTTGCTACTCTCCATACCAAACAAACTTCCACTGGCTGGTGCTACTCTACTGAGTAATGCACATAACACATCTGTCCATTAATAATGCATACAAACAAGCCCCTCTGCACACATCAGACTGCAAAACTTGCACCTATTTTATGCCTTAGAAAGACTCGAAAACCTACATCACAACCCTGTCCTAATTTAGGAGATTAATTCCTCTACTTCAGATGAATTAAGGTGTCAATTCAATGCACAGCTCATGTGGAAAAGTAGAAGAGATGAAAAGAACCCAACCCTTACAATCCCATGAGGCACATTTAATTCTTTAAATGTGCCAAAATGCATGTTGCCTGATTTGGCTGCAGCAAGTCATATAATATATCTTACTGAGGCAACTCATGTGATTCATTATGCCTAATCAAAATTTAAGTACTTCAGCAAACTCTGATCCCAGAAGAGATTATGCCGAGCCTGTGTGTACAGTGTCTGTGTACAGGGGACTGTAAAGCAGTGGTTAATATGTAAGCAACCTGCTGACAGCTGTCATAAAACATATGCTTTCTTTGCTGATGAGGCTGGGCAAGTTTCTTGGCATGTGTGCCTTCTACTTTTAGAAGTGTCATTGACATAGACTCACTTGCTTAACAGCTGAGACTTGCCATAGATTGCTAGAGGTACTTGTTGGTTTCCTCCACGTTGTTAACTGAAAAACAGAATATGATTGCAGCTCCTCTGCCACTCCCCTTGGTACACCCCCCGAAGGCCTGCTTTCTGCTGCTGAAGATCAAATCTTGCCAGAACTTTTTTCCTTACTGTTATGGAAAAGCAATAATTCATTTCTGACTTCACATAACAAAGATCTCTAAAGAAAATAAAGCCCAAAACTGTTGGAAAGAATAAAAATTGTCATCCAGTGTTCATGTAAAGATACTTTTCAATCTTCATACCTTTATTTTCTGCAATTGGATAATGAGTTATTTACAGAGGTACACTGCTTTTATTTAAAAGTTCTTTTGTTGGTTATTATTCAGTCTAATAAAACACAGTGGTTTTTATCTATCAACACAGATTATAAACATTTATTGGCTTTTTTTCCCCCCTTTGCAAACTTCTTTCCTCCCTGTGTTTGTATTTTAAAAGTTTAAAGGACAATTTGTCTTCCATAATAAGCCCTTGTTTATCTAGTGACTAAATGTACTCTGGGCAACCAAAACGTGAAGCTTCTGTTCTGCCAAGTAATTCTGTCATGACCTGATGGGTATTAACCTGTTTGGAAGGAAGAACACCTTCATTTTTAGGGCATTTGCATTCCTCACAGAACCACTTTGACTAACATTGCCATGAGCTAGGAGGAAGAGGATGAGGTTAGAGCCTAGCCTAGCCTCCTCCTCCCAACTCATCAGCCAGCACAGCTCACAAGGACATGAGAAGACACCACAAGGTACTTTTCTTCAGATAAAATTTCTCTGAAAACATTATCTATAGTTTATAGCTATGTATCTATAAACAAACTTTATTTTATAATAAACTCTTCAGGCACAGAGTTGGTTAGAGAAATATATTCTTTCCCTCTCCTTTTCCTCTTTGTCGCCTTGCCTCTGCTCCTTTGAGCCTTTTGGTATAATGTATTAATGACCCATAAGTTTGGGCATTAGGTACAATCAGCATCATGAACTGGGTCTAAAAGCACTTCAGATTCCAAATATTTGAACAGTCATTTGAAAGTCATGAGGCTTTTCAATGTTAAGTTTTTTTATCTTCAGAGGACTGTTTTCTGAGCCTCACTGGGAACAAGATACATGCTTTCCAGGTTTTTCTTTAAAAAGCATTTTAAGAGTTATGATGAGATTGTAGAAGTCGGCAGTGCTGTCGTCTGTTAATGTGGCACAACTCTAAATCTGACAAAAATCTCCAGAGCAGTCTGAGCCTCAGAGGAAAAAAGATGGATCTCTCTATATATACTGCCTCCTCTATACAATGGATTTCTTCTCCAGGTTCATTTCCTGTACCACCATAGACATAAGCAACCACCTTATTCATTCTTACTTACTGGGTATTATGTTTTCATCTCCAATCTAGCTATTTGATTTAACAAAACATATATAACAGCTGACTGACCTATTATTCTCAAACCTGGAAAAAATAAGCTACTTTAAGTGTTTAAATGGAAAACCACATGTTTAAATGCCAAGATTTAAAATTTACTAGCTATTTCTCAGTAGGATGATCACCTATACCCACTATACCTGAAACATCCAGACAAGGGAAGGTGAAAAAGTCTACTTGAGAATTTAAAAACATGAGTAGTCCAATCATGTGGACATACAACATGAGTGCCCAAGAGAATGCTTCATGATTTTATTCTTCTGCAGATAAACAGAAACTTGTTTGTTCTTCTGAGCCGTAAGTTCACTTGTGTAGTGCTAAATCACTAAACAGTCACCTCCCAAATATATTTCTGCTCTTCTTATTTTGTTGTATTATCCCTCTGCATGATCACATGAACAAGAGATTCACAGTATGAGAACTGAATCAGAGCGAGCTGTGGATGCTTGGCTTCTTTCAGATTTGCAGTTCTGAAAAAAGTTTCCTTGTAGCAGGAGAAGGCAAAACCTAGCCAGATTAAAGGTGGAATTTGATCTGCTTTTGAAAAGAGCTATGTGACATCGTAGTCTCAACAAGAACAACAAATATACTGTTGTACATACAGCAGTCCGGGCACTACCTAACACAGTGGTGATAGAAGCAGGGATCTCATTCACCTGGACTCATTCTTGTCTGTTTCCCTGTAGCCGTAGAGCTCACTGCTGATTCCAAGCATGCCAAACATTGGTAAATAAAGACTCCTAGGGAGTGTTTGTTGTAGGCACTGCACTCCAAGGCTATGAGTTTCTGATCTAGCTGGTTTAAAGGTAAACTGTGACTGTATGTTTGTGAGCTGCAGTTGCACATTTTTTGCTAGAATACAGGCATTCCCTGTGAGGCTGCAAAACTGGAATAACTGCTATTTAATTACATGATACATTAGTACATACTAAACATTTGAATCAAAATGGATGCATTTACAAGTGTCTAAATTGAAGGCTGACAACCTCAGTTTGAGTCCCTCAAAGCAGGGACAGTTCCAAAGGTAGGCACTTTACCTTGCCTGCAGTTGGAAGGAAAGGACTTACCACTGAAGGAAAGCTGTGGCTGTGCAGACTAATAAACCTCCTAAAAACATGCTGCTGAAGTTTGTGACACTGCTGATTTTCACAAAAGCAGTTATGGATCTGTCAACATTTCCAAGCCACCACGCTGACTGATAGGGCAGGGAAAAGCATTTTGCTTCCTAACAGCAGTGTGGTACAATTAGGACTACGATAATATCTGGCCATTTCACCTGTTTCAGGTGGCAGCATTTCAAAATTCCATTAATACTGGATGTAAATATTTAATTTCACACTTTATAGGCAGCATTGACAAAGGAAGACATACCCACGATGGCTTCAGTTTGAATCTTCAAGAATAAAAGTCCTTAGGTCTAATTGTTGAAATTTAAGCATTATTTTTTAACTGTAAGGAACATTGTTATGTGTTGTGGAAAGAACTATATTTACAGACAACTTCTTTTTAGAAGAGCAAATGACACATTGATTAAAAAAAAAAATTAAACTAATGGGTTTAGATTCAATCTATTAGTTGTCTATAGAATAACAAGATAGAGACCTAGGGATGCTGAAAATTGTCAAGATCTTCACAGGCTTTGCTTGTGTCCTTGATGGAACTTGATATTGGTGTCTTCAGGAAATCATATGGGTGTAGAATGGGTAGAAGCACGGCTGGGTTTGGTATAAAATCTTTATGGCAACATGTTAGCTTTATTTTTTTGTGAAATGCAAGCCAATTAACTAGCTTGAACTGAGGCTGATTGGAGATGACATATGATCCCTAGTCTTTACCAAATATTATTTGAAGCAAATTTGAAGGCCTGTTCATAGAAACTTACATAAGAATCTACCCTGCCAGTGAAATGCTAGCTATAGGTGATCTACTCATAGCACAAGGTTTGGGCATCATGATAAAAAAAAATATGGTTGTAAAGTTGTGATCTAAGCAAAAGAATTAGCTTTAGAGATGTCATATAAAAAGTCAAAGACAATGAAGGCTTTTTTATACAAGGGCAGTTGTATCTTTAGTTCCCACGTGCATGTAAAAATCTTTGTTTTCTTAAAACCTATAGTAAGGATATATGTATGTGTGTATATCCATCTATCTATCTATCTATCTATCTATCTATCTATCTAATGTACATATGCATGTATATGTGCACATACACACCCTATATGATGACAGAATATCACAGAAAAGATACAAGCAGATACAAAGCAATTTTTAAAGGTATTCCTAATGATCTGATGTGTGTGGATTAGTATTGAAAGACTTAGGTTATTAGAATAAATGCAGGGAGAAAGAGATGATGATTGTAAGATTTATTTCAGCTATTCTTAATGTTAGCCTAAGATTATTCTTAGCCTTAAAATGATATA
>VWZE01007804.1:445357-461640 GCA_013396675.1 Eubucco bourcierii
TTGCTGTTAAAGACTGAGGCAAAGAAGTCATTGAGCACCTCAGCCTTGTCCATGTCCTTTGTCAGCAGCTCTCCATTTTCCTTCTGTAAGGGTCCCACATTGTCCCTAGTTCTCCTCTTCTCACTAATATACCTGAAGAAGTTCTTCTTGTTCCCTTTAATGTCCCTGGCCAGATTCAATTCGAGCTGTGCCTTAGCTTTCCTTACCACAGCTCTGGCTGCAGGAACAGTATCTTTGTACTCATGATGATGTATCCCAAAAAAGCAGCTTCTAAAGTGTTATGTTCTAGGAGGGCAGCAGTTCCCACCAGTGCCTGGAGCTTCGTCACAAAACCCAGTGAAGACCGGTGCATGATGTCCCACCCCAACATGCGCTCCTGAAAGCTGCCCTGGAAAATGCATCCAGCAAGTGTCAAACGGCAACTCCAAGGTGGACATCTTTGCAGTTGCCGTAACTTCTGCCTCCTAATGCAAAGCTAGGCGAAGCATCCACCTACACTCGGCCCCCCAAAACTGAGTGGAAAATGGTTTCTGAGGGTGGATCAGGAATACCCTGCAGATGCTATTCACACGCAGAACTTCAAGGCAAAACTAGATCAAGGCAAAACTAGATCAGAAAACCATAGCGATTGTTGGTAGTGAGAAGCAGGAGAGAGTCGCAGGTGAGTCTTCAACGGTTGCTCCCCGAGCGTTAGGAGAGGCAGAGAGTTCTGAAACAGCTCCGAGCAGGGTCCCAACCCCAGCCGCGGGGTCGGGGCTTCCCGGCCTCCCTTCCCCAAGGGACGCACACCCCTCTCCCAGCTGCGCCACCGCCCGCGCAGCCGAAGACGGTGGCCTGGCTTTGGCAGGGCGGGGTTTCCCGGCCCCGCACATGTGGGAAGGCCGGGCATGGGGGCTTCCTGAGGGGAGGAGCGCCCGGCTTCCGCGGCTGACACAGACCCGTCGCGACCACCGCACCTCCGCGCAGCCCAGGCAGCCGCCACCGCAGGGAGCCGTGCTCGAGCTCCGTAAGTGGCACCTTTCTCCCACCTTTGCCTTCCTCGGGACCGAGTGGGCGAGGGCTTGGGTGAAGCGCCCCTGTCGGGGCCTCTCGCCTGGCTGGGGCGTGGGGTCCCCTGCATGTCCCGGACAGGCGAGAGGCCCCGGTGTGCGCTTGGAGAGGCTCTGATTCCGAGGAGTTATTCGTAGTGCCAGGCCACTTGCGCGGGACGGGGCGGGGGCGAGGACTTCTCCGCTGCCTTTTGAAGCTGCTGTGAGGACAGTGGCCCTGACTTTTCCGTACTGACCCTGGTCATCGTCCCCATCTGCTGCAGCCGGGACAGAGTGTGGAGGTCGGGCGGCCGCGGGCAGCGGCACGGGTGGGTGTCGGACACAGGGGAACAGGCGCACCTGAGAGCTGCTGTCCAGAGTTGTGAGACCTTGTTTTCTGCTCCGGGGGTAGTTGTTACTGTAAAGTTTTGGAGGTGTGAGTGGATTAAACTGCTCTCCTTGGGTTTTCGTCAGGCCGTCGCTCAAGCACTGGCGTTGCCTGAAGGTGCGATCTGTACAGGTTTTTACTGAATCAAAGGATGACAGTGCGGCTTCAGGTCTTCGGTGGTTTTTGAGAAACTGGGGGCATCAGGCATCAGTAGAGAGCACGTAGTGGATGCAGGTCCCTGACTGTTGTAGAGCAAGTTTAGAAAGGCAAGATTCTTCCCTTCTGCCAATTTTGCATTTTTAAATGTAGAAATGTGTTTGAAGTCTGTGCAATGCTGTGCAATGCAACGTGTAATGCTGCTGGCAGCTGGAGAAAGCTAGTCCAATGAAATAATACTTAAAATTTATAGTATCTGGAGCATCAGATTTTAAAATATTGGTTGTCACTAGAGGTTTCTGATAGAGAGTTATGGATCTGACGCAAGCCTTGGGTCTGAGTGAATTCCTTTAACTTGCTGGACTAAATTAGTTTTGAGGGAGTGAAGTATATCTCACCACTTGGCTTTGACTGTGAGTGTGGTTTCTGCTGATTGTTATGCTGGTGCTTAACACATCATTCCAGCAAAGGCTACTTAACCTGTCAAAGGGGTAGAAGTTCCCTGAAGACTGGCCCAAGCTGTGAAAGGAAACCCCTTCAAGTCCATCCTCTGCTTCAAAGGTATTAATACCTAATGTGTATTGTATTTATTTTAAAATATTTATTTTTAAAGATTTCAAATATGTTTCTCTTTGTGTCCTTCCTAATTAAAATCAAAACACTGAGAGGCATTCAGATGTTTCAGAGATGGGGAATGTATGACAAGAGATCCTGGTGTATAGAACTTGTATATATTGAAACAAGCTGATGGTAGTTTGTTTATGCTAGAAAGACAAAACAAATACTACGAAAAGTTCATGTAGACACTGTGCAGGTCCAGAACACAGTGGATCTTGGATTAGACTTTGGATTACACAGTATGGAAAATGTTTCGAGTTCTGGTTTCTGTTACCTAATGACACTAAGACATTGACAATAAACACAGGCATAAGGACTATACAAGGGCTAAACGTGTTTTCATTGACCTCTGTAGTGTATTGTAGCTTCAGACAGAAAAAGACATGGTGCCTGCCCCCACTCCTATAAGCAGATGTCCACTGATGCAGCTGATTCCATCTGACAGTGCCTCTGTCCATACAATTCATCTAAATACGCCCTGGTCTCTGATGCTAATTGGAACGGGAATAAAACAACACCAGAGAGACCTCAGTAGGCTTAATTTCTTTTGAAATGTGCAGTGACTTTTTGCATGAAATGACACACGTATTTTCAGGTTTTTGCCACAGTATTGCGATGCAGATTATCCATGCGTGGAGTAACCATTTGTCTAACTGATCTTACTGAGATACAGGTTTTGGTTCGTTGGACTTGGATAGAGACTGACAGTTAGTGAAGTTTCAATGCACTGAAATTTTGATGCCAAAGCTCACTGTGTTGGCTGGCATGTGGATGCATATATGGCCCACCCAAGGTTTTTGATCTCCATAAAAATGTACTTGATAGAAAGCATGAGTATGTAGCATTTTTATAGCCTTGTCAACACATGAATTAAATCAAAATCAGTTTCAACTTTCTTAATTAAGTCAATGTATTTAGGATATTTTTCATCCTGTCTGTATATAATTCTAACTTTTTTTTTAAGTTCTAGTTAACAAGGTACTTAAGGATTCCAATGCATTTGGGGTCAATGTGTTAAGTTGTTGATGCCATCTATTAGATGTTTTAGGGGGATATTTGCTATTTTAATATGTTACCATAATAAGCAGCAATGAGTAAAAAAATACAGGTAAGATAAAAGGTGAATAATAATTTATAACTTTTAAAAAACTTACTTATTGGCTTTTAAAGTGTTTTGGCAACAATACATTTTGAAGGATGAGGCATCTCTTTGTAAATCAGTGTTTGCGGATGGCTGATACAGTGACTAAAACCAAACAGAACTCCTGGGCAAGTATGTTGGATGCAAGAATCCATCTTAGAATTCCTCTAGGTGGAGATAATTGCAAAAAGCTCAAGTATCTTAAGTGAAAAGATATAAGACTTCATTTTACAAGTGTAGGGACCAGAAAGAGGATGGACATTAACTCTGCAACTTAGGATAATAACCCACACATCAGCTTATTTTGGTATGGTCTTTAGCTTACTTGAAAATGGATATTGCTTGTACCTTTCATCTTGCATGCACTGCAGAAGAACTGAGAAAAGCTGTGATGTGCAGATATTGAAAAATGAGATCTATTTAAAGGTTCAGAGTTAAGGTTTAGTTCCTCCTTTTGTGTCTTGGCAGATTTTGTGTTTTAAGACAGAGGTGAACGAAGGGGAAATATTGCAAATGATCAAAAAGAAGATTAAGATAAATCTCATTCTCTAAGTTAACTGGTTCATAGGCTGATGTGCTTCATGGTAGAATCCTTTAGGGAGTTTTTCTTTTGCATAGGCAATATTAGGCAGGGCATTAACATAAATTATAGCGTGTATTGTAGGCTAACAGTCCTGTCTTTGATTTACTTTAATTTTTAAGACTAGAATGAGCAATTTTCAACCATTGCTTCTCTGTTCTTCCCTCAAGTACTTCCCAGGGAGTTAGTGATCTTTTAATGCCATGTAGCCAAAGATGTGAAACAGAGTTTCAAAAACATGCATGCAAATATTATTGCCTTTTAAAGCAAAAATTTATATGTTATATTTTTACATACTAAGATATTAAAAAATATTTTATATGCTGCTAAAGTTATGTAAAACGGTATAAAAATACTTGGGGTCCTGTTTCTGTGTCGAAGTTTTCATATATCTGAAAGTGCCCAACTTCATGGCACCTCTGTTTATCACAACACCTTCAGACATAATTCTTATCCTCAGTCCTGCCAATTGTTATCGCACTACACATACAACTGTGCGCTATCCACTTGGGGTAAGAATGATGCTCATTCCACTGGTTTGGTGAAACAGGTTAGTATTGGTAAGTCAAGGGACAGGGATGTTGGAAGCAAACAGTTGACAGTTGAGCTTTCAGAAAATGATGAACGTGTCCTCATCTCTGCTGGGAAAAGCATTTGCGTAATCTACCACTACTACTGAGAGTTCTAAAGGTTACTAGTAAAAGTGACTTCTAAGATTCCAAAGTTTAGTCATTGCTGACAGTCATCCAAGAATTGCAATATTATCTTGCTTGATCTCAAAACTGTAATTTATCTGAGTGGATGTACTCCAAGAGGAAGATCATTTACAAATACACTGAATGTTTTCATTGTCTTCACTGGTTCCCCCATAGGATTGCATATGTGTGGAATAAAATGTTCTGCTCATGAGATGATTGTTGCAGATCTCTTAAGGTTGAAATATGATCTATGGCAACTTTATACATGGGTGTACTTTAGTTCCATCAGTCTCACTCGAGGTTTGACAGGTTGTGACAGTCTGAAAATTTGATAGCCCAGTGGCTGATGTTGGGTCTGTGTTCACTGAATGTAACCAGGCAAGAGTTGCCACTGGAATATCATACATAGACAACTGTCCTACCTATACTTTCTTTACTGTGGCTGTTAAGATTCTTTCCCAGACTGGATAGACTCCTGTGGATGTGTGATGGTTGTGTGTAAATGTTCACACTCCCTCAACATATATGTTATGAAGAACTAAGGATTAAACATTACTCTGATTAAACTTTGTAACAAAGGCCATCCATTCACGTATTATAAAGTCCCAAAGAAGGATGTAGCCTCTAAAAAGGTAACCCAGCAGCAGTGAACTTTTGAACGGTATGGAACAGCAAGGGGAAGGACACCACAGCTCTGGTAACAGCTAGCTACTCTAGTTGGGGTTGTGGCTTCTGGAAACAGCAGGACATCTTCTAAAATTTGTTTACATAAGAATCCAGAATGGCTTTTCCAAAACCTATTTTGGAAGGATAGAATTTCTTATTAGTGACTGAATGGCTGCACATGTCTGAGAAGTAATCTAGCCATGCCTGTTCACAACCTCAGTTCTTCCATTTTTGATTGCCTTTTCCTACCACCCCCAACAATTAGTGCAGGTGATCTGTAAATAACTCTGTGCAGTTGCTAGAGAAAGGTGGTGTTTGGTACCTCCAGTTCTCTATGGCAAATCAGACACACAGTGGAGCGCACACGGCAGCTGCTGCTTCTGATAACAGGAATGGGTCTAGTTGGTGTTGGTGATTCAGTGTTATGCTGTAGTTCCCTGTGTTGCTAATGGCAGGGTGGGTTTGCCTCTCTTTGATAGTAACATTAGTTTTTGAAGTCTTGCATGGCTGTTCTCACTCAATTAACTAATTTCTGAAAATTACTGTGTCAGATGTACTACCAGAAAGGGATGGTGCTTGACTAGATTTGCCCAGTTTGTACTGGTTATGGTTTATCTACTGTAGGAAGGTGATAAAATGTAGATAGGTGTCAACTGGCAAAATCCAAATAAATTCTCTTCATAGGTTTTCTGCAGGCAGCTCAGCTGGGAATCATTTGTAAATTGAGATTAGACTGAAGGAAAAAACAAACTGTACAAAGTGATTTTGGCCTGACTCTTCTACTGTCTGCTGCATTTTCTATACAGCTTCATTTCTCTTGTGATTTTTGCTTTTCAGAATAAAGTGTTGGGGTGGGTTTTTTTGTTTGTTTTTTTAAAATATGTAAATATATGGAATGAATTTTTGTTTTTGCTTTAAAGAACGTTTTTCATTGTGTGACTCTTTTTAGGGAGAGGGAATTGGATTCAATGCAATCTAATTTTTATTTCCTTTACTGTGAAAACAGTGAATCATGTGGATAACCTGTTCTAAAGCTGTGTGAATTCATGTAGCTAATCCCTGGTCTTTGCCCATTTTGTTTGAGGTTAGTCAGTTCTTTGTCTGGAGTTTGATTGCAACCTCTTTGACAAGACAAGAAAGTGATTATGTTTATTTTATTTTGTTGGTGCGGCACCATGTGTATTGTGGTTATAGAATAAATAATTGAAATGGAATTTGGAAGGGTTTAATTATTGTCCTCTTCCCAGTGTCCTTAGATTGAGAAGCATCTCCATATTAGTTAAGGAAAATGTAACATTTGGATATCATCAGGATATCTACTACTCCTGTGAGAACTTCAATTCATTCATCTGAATTCACTGTTTATGAGCGATTTGGTGTAATAAGGATTTTATTTTGCCCTTGAACATTTTGGACTGTCATGCAGTTGAGAGGAAACAATGGGATGTGACTTGCCATGAAATACTTTCAGCACTGTGAATTAGATGAAAAAGCTTGTGGATATATAGAATCAGCATGAATGTGTGATTCTTTTCAAAGGTACACTGCTTCACTGTGCTTTTTAGAAGACGTAGTAGTTTAGATGACTAGGCAGTATTTTTGAACCTTGTAATGATAATCTGACTTACTTTAAAGTTTAAAACTAACAGTGAGTATTTGAGTGCAGTCAGTTGAAAAATTTAGTTTGCTGCTATAGGAATTTTAATAGATTTTAACTTTTAAGGGTAGGTCTGAAGATATATCATGAAACATCAGCTTCGTTGCATGGATACTGCAGGCCAGCAAAAATTCCGAGCTGGAGACTTCCTTTGGTACTGTTTATATTAGATGCCTCTTACATCTATGGATGTATTTATTTTAAAATATATTTGTCAGGAAGAGACAAGTAAGCACTAGGTAAATTGCTGTTCTGACAAAGTAATATGAGAAAAACTACTGTTTATCTAGAACTAGGTCAACAGAAAGATCCAATATAAAATTCAGTTCTGTGAATTACCAGTGTTGGTTATAAATAACATAAAAAATACAATTATAATATTCATTGTCAGGTGGAAAAGACCAGAGAAGCTGAAGTTAGTACTTCTTAAAATGTCATCTACGAAGAGATTTCATAGCTGTATCTAATAAACCTTCTTTGGGGTTTTTACTGGCTTAAGGTGACCTGTGTACCTTGCTATTCTTTGAAGTGCATCTTATCCTTTCTGCTAGTTTAATTCCATGCTCCATTCTGAATTGACCCACATAGTTACTATGAGTAAACATGTAAATATCTTTTCATGTTACTTTGTGAAGTACTTTGAGTCCTAAGGAAGCCTCGAAAGTGAGTTGCTGTTCCTCATATTCTCACAGTGCTGCCTTTCCTATTTGCCAAGTTACCTTTCAGTGCAGTTAAACACTTCATGTTTACATTGGTTGGTGTGGAATAACTTGATGATCTGTAGAGATTTGTTCAGTTGTAAACAAACAAACTATGCCTACAGTCCCACGCCACCAACATATATGGAAGCAGACTTGCAGAGCTGAAGTATTTTTCCTAAGGTCCATAACTGCCTTCTCCTAATATCTGTATTTTTTCTGCTTTCTTGTCCAGAACCAATGGGTTCTTATCACTTGTCCCTTTATGTGAAAGATCTGAGTACCTGACAGAAAGTAAAGTTATCATCCTTCTTGTTTTTCAGTATCTAAATACCTGAAACCAAATCAATCACATCTAGTTGGTCTCTTCTTGGGGTCTAGACACCTGAATGGAATATAAACACGTATATTTAATTGAGATGAAATGCAGAGCTGCCCGTAGTGCCAAGCTATTTGTTTTCTGCCCATAGAAATACCTTGTTGGTACTACACAACATCTAGAAAAAAACTGAGAGATCACTGAGGAAAATGGAGACTGAGCAGTGACAAAACAATGCTATGCCACCTAGGTGGTGAAGAATAATATTGTGGGGCAGTCTGTGGTGGTGTATTTTCTGTAGCAGTGGTAGCTGAAGAAAAGATGCTGCATAAGGAAGCAATGGTGATTCACATGGTGTTCGTTGATAGTTTGAACAGACTTGTTTGAGACTTATGGTAGACCCAGAACACCTGAAAGCTTCAGGTTTTCAGTTGCATTTTGCATACATTCTTGTGCAGCGTAGACTTAAGTTTCTGAACCGTGCCAGATGCGCATGTTCTGGCTTGCATGAAAACTAAGTGTGCAATATAAGTAAGACATTCAGTGATGGCTTGTTCACATATTCTCAGAACATTAGGGAGAAGGGCATACTTTGTGGTCTTTGGCTGTGCTCTTGCTGACTCGCTAGCAAAAATTTCCTTAACAATAGAATAAATAGGTTAGCACAACCCCACAGTGGACACCAAATTATTTAAATGCATACTTCTGCAGAAACAAGTTGCTCGTATATGTGTTTTCCCATATGGAACATGTTGTGACTTCACAATCAATGTGTTCTCTGCTTCTTTCTTTGTCAACAATATTCTATTATCTTTTTAAACTAAAAGCAATACAGCTTAGAGTTAGGTATTGCTTGCCTGTTTAGCAGTAACAATAATAATAAACAAATGTAATAATAAATGTAATAACAACAGCAATAATAATAATTTCGTTTTGGTAAAGTATATGACATTCACATTGGAGCTTTAGGCCAAGATCATCATGAAGACCAAATTGTGATTCTCTAGTGCTCTCTCCAAACACATGCAAAATTCAGAAAATCATATATTTTGATTTTAGAGCTTAGTTTTATTTTAACCCTGCCAATTACAATGTGATTTGCATATATAATTTTTCTACCAGTATTGCATTTTTAATCATTTCTCCATCTCTCATTAGTTTTGCCTGTTCTCTTCTGAGTGTCCAACCTCTGAAATTGTATATTCTCTTTCTGGGAGATACATCAACCAACTATTGCTGACTCTCTTTTTAGATTTATAAGACAATTAGAAGTTTTTGGGAGCGAAAAAGTAAGTGCCCATTTATCCCATGAAAATGCATTTTTTGGCATGTTGGTAGAACCTGATACTGAAAAATACCATGTGGCAGCAATCTACCATTTGCTATGAGGTGTTTTGATAGAATGGCTACCTTGTAGCAGTGGGGTACTCACTGTGAGTCTGATTTTTTGCATGATAGAGAGAAGAAACTGTCTGAGGGGAAAAAATAAGTCCCTGAAAAATACTTTCCCTAAATGAAGGAAATCTGTTCTAATTGTTTCATCATTTGTTCCTTGGTGGGACAGTGCTTCTGGCTATCCAGTCCAGAATTGTTTGCAGGCTTCCATGCAATGTCCAACTATTAGAAATATTTTATTAGACCATTTTCATTTACTACATACATGTGCTTTATTCTGAGACAATTCGTTTCGACATCAGACTTAATAAGCCCATTTTGTAGTCTTAATTGTCCCGGATATAAACTTTTATAAACGTTCCTGCAATTTTGTTCTACTCTGTAAAGCCTTCTGTGGTGTTTAATTGTGTATATACTCCACTTCATTAGCTAGCTAAGAAAATTATTTGGGATTTGTATTAAATAAGAGTTTGTTTTTTTTTTTTTTCTCTTTGACTGTTTTTCTACCCTGTGTGGTAACAGATGGGTTGCACTTAGTTCAGTGAGCCAGACACAAAAAGAGCAGAATTTGCAGTAAAATGCTGATGATCTTGCATTTTTATCCACACAAAATAGATTGAGTCAGCTTTCTGTTTATGTAAAGTGAATATTTACACCATTTTATCGTAAGTACCCTCTGTGAAACAAGTAGCTTTCCCAGTCTGAATGGGCTCATAGGTATAGTTTGTGCATGTCTTACTGAAGCTGTGTCAGCAGAAGCAGCTCATGTGCTGTGCTCCAGGCTGCTGTCTTTTGTTCCTGCTTCAGTAACCATCCCTCTGTGCATGCACAGCTGTTTGTGGTACTGTGCAATGAATTGGATTAGGAAACTAATTCATTTTTTCCTTGGGATGCTTTTGAGTAAGGATCAGTTCTCTGTTCCAGTTTATCACATGGCCACACACATGGCTGTGCAGCCACAACTAAGAGACTGGACACAGAGGAAAGAACAGACTAAGTAGTATGAGCTGCTTAAATTTTACCACCACTGAAATAAACTGTTGAAAATGCTCCACACAGCTGTGAAACATACAATAATTTCTCTGATTTTTTTGTCATTTCTTCCTTTAAACCATTTGTTCTTTTTAACTGGAGAGAGCAGTAGTTGCAAAACTTTGGTCATAGGAGGTGTTATCCCTGAAAATGTATGTTTGGGCATTTAGAATCATACTTCAGTTGTAGCATAGGAACTCCCATAGAGTTCAGTTCCATAGTTTCATTCTTTGGACAAGAGCTGAAGAAAGCAATAAATTTTTAATCAAGACTTCACTCACCAAGTGCATTTTTGTGCAGGTACTTTTAGACTTGATTGGTAAATGACTTGAATGTGAAACTGTTTTGGGTTTTTTTTTAAGGATTTTGGGAATTTCCTACTTTGCTTCTACTACATCTTTGCTATAACTGTAGTTCCATTACTGCATATTTGACCTGATTCTGATCTCTTTTTGGCATTGTAAATAGGAAATATTTCTGTAGGAACAAGTGAAATTACCAAAGTTGCAAAACATCCCTCTTCTTCTCTGTCCTCCCTCCCTTCTCCCATTTGCATTTATTGGTAGGGTCACGCAAGCTACCAGAGTGTTCGAATTTATTTTCTTGTGTTTGTTTATGAAAACATGCAATGTAACAAAATATTTGTCCTAACAATTATGTGATGCTTGGTACAAATTACTCCTGTAGAAGATAGTGAGCGGGTTAACTGTCTTCTTTTAATGTACATCAGGGAACAATGAAATCCAGTTATTATAGCATAGCTGAAACCTAGCTAATAAAAACGGGAGTTTCAATGTTCTGTATGGTTTCTATGGATTTGATAACAAACATTGCTGACAGCACAGTCAAACAGTGAACTGATTGCAACTGTTTGCAAATGGCAGAAAGGCAGCAGAAATATAGAATGATGTGAATGGTGCTCATAATGTTCCCCAAAGGGACAGCCTGGGGTTGGAAGTGAAGAAAGAAATTGGAAAGAAGCCTGGAACTGTAAGCAAAGAAGCTCACTCCATGTACTTTGACTCCCACTATGTTCAGGGAAACAGGACTCTAGAAACACACAGCAGAGTATGTGAGGTACCCAACATTGAATTTCTCCACCTCACTGGAGGAGATTGCAAACCCTTGAAAACAGATCATCTGAGTTGAAAGGGAAAATTGTAGTAGCTGACAGAGCATCTGCTTTCTAGGGAGACAAGCTTGCAAGTGCTATACATAGAATCTTCTTTGATGGTAAACAAATCCCTTGATAAATTTACTCAAAGGCTGGAAGAAGACCTAGACCAGTGGTACACAACAACTTTATTCACAGTGCTGCCTCTGTGAAGTGGCATCCTCATAAACAACCAGCAGGGCTGCTGGCTTGAAAATGGAGACATTTTGCATTTCTCTTAGCATATTTAGCAAGCAGGATTCCAGGAACAGTAACAACAAACAACTCCAGAAAACTCAACGTGGGAAATAAATCTCTGAATCACATAGTCCGTAGAAATTTTCTGTCTGGATGTGGCGCTGAATCAGACAGGAAATAATGCTGAATATTTTTACCACAGTTTTCTACTCCAGAGGCCTAGGAGGGGAAAAGTTGGATTCCCCAATCGGAAATACCACAGTCCTTGACATTAGCATTTTTTTTTGAGATTGATGCAGTTTTGCTGTCATTTATTTGACTTTGTTCAGTTCTGCTGATAAATTGGATAAATTACTGTGTAGAACAGAAAGATAACTTCTTGAGTGTGGACTCTGACGTAGAAGCCATTATTAAAAGAAACATATTTTCTTGCCCAAAGAAATGAAGCTTGATGTTGTATCAGCCTTCAAGAAGCAGAGAAGTGGGATATGCTTTAGACAAAGAAGAGCAAAATGTTGGTGTTAAAATTCACAAGGTTGCAAAATGTGAATCAATATATACTATTCATCCAAACTGATGTTTCAGAATGTGATACCACACTAGGCTGCATAGTGAGAAGTAGCTGACCACTCTAAGCAGTGAAGAATGGAAATCACAAAAATGTTGCTCCCATCCTGTGTGAGTTGTTCTGCTGGCCTTCCATACTGATTTGAGCAGTTGGACGTGTTCTCTTCATTGCTTGCATGTATTGCTGGGGACTTGTATCAAGAAAGTGCCTCTGAGCCTTCAGCCACTTGTGGGATCTTGCTCACTTGTTATAGACTGTGGGAATGTAGCAAGGTAGTGTTGGCTGGCTGTTACAGGACGTTGGTGAATCTTAAGTTGTCAAGCAAGGCAGCATTCAAAGAGCAAACAATCCAAAGAACAACCAAAGAACTGCTTTCATATGAGGATGAGTGTATAACTGGTTTATGTGTGACTTCAGGCTTGTACAGTATTTTGGTTTGCTTTTGGGTGGTAGGAAGAAGATACTGCTTGGATGCCTGCCACATCCTATTTTTTATACTGAGACATACACTATTTACTAAAAAGCATACACTAAGCCCTTCGGAGCAGGCAAACAGTTACCAGTATGAAATTTATATCAAAAGGGAAGTGAGAGAAGTCTGCTATTGATTTGGGTAAATGACCCTAGAATTCAGCAGTACCTTACCTGAATTCAAAGTCCGTATATTAAATCCATGTCAGCACATGGTGGGGCTGAGCTTTCATAATCCAGAAACTGAGAATACAGCTGCGAAAACTGAAGAATTAATAACTGAAGAACCCCCCCTCTTATACAAATGCAGCCTCTGTTGGTTGCTGTCTTTGTCTTTCTTGATTCTTTTTCCTCTGGTTTGCACTGAAAGAATGCAAGAAGAGTGTGGACACTTTAATGAAGACACACTGGAATAGACCTTGGGAAGTATTTTGTTAGTGAAGCAGAACTAAGTGCCTATATTTTTCTGTAGAAGCTTCATTACACTGTTTGAATTTCAGGTCAAGTAACTTGGAGTCAGAGGATCATTTGGCATTCCCATCAGACATTGATACTGCATCAGGGTGCAGGATGTGGTGTCAGTGTTCAGTTCATTATGCAGAACTTGGTGTGGAATTAGACCAAAGTAGCTTTTGTAACTAGTATTATATATATCTCTATTTCCCTAACATGTATCCATAACGCTCCAAACAGAACAACTGACCTGTCCAAGTTTACATCTTTTTCAGGTGTTTCTGCTAGTGAAGGGATCAGATCTAATGTGTTACTATGAGTCATCCACCATCAAAACTGCTGCGACGTGACATTCTAGACTTTAGCCTTGCCATTCAGGCTCTTGTGTTATTTAAAGGTTCTTTATTGCCTGACAGCTCTGCATTGCTTGAGAATGAACTCCTTGCTCACAGTTATGGCTTCACCAAAAAGGAATTACATCTTAAGTCTGTCATTCCACAAATGTTGCAACTGACACAGTTGCCAGAAGAGTGATTCTGTTTGCCTACAGCTGTTTGTCCTTCTGCATATGTACTCTGCAGTAATGTTGGTGCAAGACTTTGTACAGCTTTTTAGCAAATTGCACCAAGAAACTCATCTGAGTCAAAACTGTTTCTTAGTACTCAGTATTCCTGTTGCTCCATCCCCCCGTTTAATTTATGTTGTCCCAAGGGAGGAAAGCAGGAGTGAGCATCCAGTCAGGGTACACCACTTATTTTGGTGGAAATGCCAGCTTGAGACATCAGTCTGAATTATGCTGTAACTGCGGGTGAAGTGTTGGCAGCACAGAGCTTAGCTGTCTGGTAAGCACCTTGGAATTTAGGCAGGTGGGCAGACCAGCATCCAACCTTTTCAGTTGAAGATTCACTGTTACATGTGTGCAGTGATGGTGTCTCCTTCAGCAGCTGATGCAGCTCTGCAGGATTGAAGCTGTAGGGGAAAACTTCTGGTACTGTGACTTCACTGCCCACATCACTTACGTTTTGGTATATGTGGGAAAACTGAGAGTTTCAGCTTAGTTTTTAACTGGTCTTATAGACTGAATTTCCATTACCAGTTACAGTATATTAGGTGTTCTGGAGTACATACTTAATTTTCTTTTCACCCAAAAGGATGGTTCAGGACTGCTCAATGGAGTGAACCAAAGCACAGTGAATGGTCAGGATGTCCGGAGGAACAGCTATGAAAATATGAATCTCATCGGAACAAAAATTCCAGTGTAAATATCCCAAGGGTGACTTGGCTCTGTCTATACATACTGTAGTCAAATTGTTGTGCTGACTGTGGTGCTTCAGTTTCTTATTCTTTCAGATTTCGTTTCAAAACTTGTTTCAGTGACAGTTCTGCAGCTAGTCCTGAGCCAAGCATGTCCCGCTGTTACTCTCCAAGCGCTGAGACTGATACTTCACTTTGTGTTGGTGGTAGTCAGAAAGGGAAGATTCTAGTGCCATTCAGTTACCTATCTCTATCTACTTTGCAATAGTCCATGAAAACTGAGCTCAGTATGATACCATGAAGTGAAATAAAAACTCTTTTACTGGACTCTTCTTGGTTTTCATATGTGCTTTTATGAAATTTAGTACCCTAAAAGAATAATTTCTTATTCCAAACTGATTGTAGATCTTCATCTGATGGAGATTTTTCAAAAAGAGGGTAGTATAAAGACAGTACTTGAAAGAGTTGCATTTGCTGTGTAATGGTAAAAATGGGATCTACATAACCTAAGAAACATCAAGGAATGAAACCAGAATGTAATAACTTAAAAAGGAAATAATCCTCCACTTGAGCAAACAGTTGACTATTAAAGAGTAATTCTCCGGGAAACAGAAAGCCAAGCTTGAGCTGTGGGGTGAAACCAACACATTTCTGGCCTGAATCAACTGAACTGTGTTTGAAAGATTTACAAACTGTTTCCATTTTTGTTTGAAGGTATGAGCAGCAATGGCTATATTGGAGCTTCTTATTTTGACAGTTGGGAAAAATGTTTCCACATCAGTCCGAAAACATATGAAGCCACCATCCCATGCACTTTGCTTATATTCAGTTGTTTTACCTCTGCTTCCCTCATACTATTGATTTTTCATAGGTTAAGTTCTTGGACACACCTTGATTGAGCTGAGTGCTACTGCAGCATGAGTAATTGCAGAGTTGTTTTGGGTTTTTTTTTATCTTAGCAGGGCTGAAAAGTTTTTTTGTTTCACTAACTAGGACTCAAAGTGTATTATGGAAATAATTTTGCCATGGGTCTGGGGTCTGTAGTAAATTCAAGTACTTTTATAACAAAGCCCTTAATTTTGATGGGATTTCAGTCTTTTTGATTTTACATAACTGTTTGAATTTCTGGATCAAAGATAAAGAATTAAGAACTTTATTTGTCTTTTTTGAAGAAGTAAATGCTGACTCTTGCTTCCCCTCTTGTTTTGGAGCTAAAATAGCGTGGCAGCAGTGTTTGAATACAGTTAGAATCATAGAATGGTAAGGATGGAAGGGACCTCAAGGATCATCTAGTTCCAACCCCCTGCCATAGGCAGGGACACCTCCCACTAGTACAGGTCACTCAAGCCCTTGTCCAACCTGGCCTTGAACACCTCCAGGGAGGGAGCAGCCACAGCCTCCCTGGGCAACCTGTGCCAGTACCTCACCACCCTCACTGGAAAGAACTTCCTCCTAACATCCAGTCTAAATCTCCCCTCTCCCAGTTTAAACCCATTGCCCCTTGTCCTGTCATTGCAAGACCTTGTCAATAGTCCCTCCCCAGTCTTCCTGTAGGCCCCCTTCAGATACTGGAAGGCTAAGGTCTCCTTGAAACCTTCTCTTCTCCAGGCTGAAGAGCCCCAACTCTCTCAGCCTGTCCTCATAGCAGAGCTGCTCCAGCCCTCTAATCATCCTTGTGGCCCTCCTCTGGACGCACTCCAACACTTCCATGTCCTTCCTGTGCTGAGGGCTCCAGAACTGTACACAGTACTCCAGGTGGGGTCTGACAAGAGCAGAGTAAAGGGGCAGAATCCCCTCCCTTGCCCTGCTG
>VWZE01007804.1:464896-499263 GCA_013396675.1 Eubucco bourcierii
TGCTCCCTCCTTGGAGGTGTTCAAGGCCGGATTGGATGAGACCTTGAGTGAGCTGCACTAGTGGGAGATGTCCCTGCCTATGGCAGGAGGTTGGAACTAGATGATCCTTGAGGTCCCTTGCAACCTTACCATTCTATGATTCTATGATTATCTATGTTTTGAGTACTTATTCCTTAAACATCTCAGCAAGCCTATGAGTGAAGTAGACATCACCATTGTTTCCTTTTCACAGCCTATAATATAATTTTCTCTATTAAAATATTCCAGTTAGCCTCAAACCAGCACGCAGGGTTACTAGAGTGACTTTGCAGTAACTTATTTTTTTGCGGATTTCAAATGTGCAGGAAGTGCAGGGAGCAGAAAGTACCCTCAAGGAATGCAGGGTGGTCTTAATACCACTAACTTCAGACCACAGAATGTTGTTTAATGCTTCTGGAATCAAGCCTTACAAATGGAGCTTATTTATATCATGTGAACTAACTGTTCCTGTTTATGTTGTTCTGCATTGTTCTGGTATATAAGCTTAAAGTAAATCATGGCAGTGCACATAGTGCACTGTGTCTCTCTGGTGTGAGTGATACCTGCCAGTACTAATGGGCACATCACAGTTCCACAGTCCCACAGAATGGAAGCAAAATAATCTGATTTAATATTCAAAGTCCAGTGATGGATCCTAGTTTAAATCTTTCAGCGTTGTTTCAGAGCAATATTTGGTTGCAAGGGGGATTTGTCAAAACCTGTATGTAAGAATGTCTTAAATTAGTTTTTACCACCTTTGATTTAAAATAAGTCATATATAGAATTTAAATATGATTAATCTCATTCTTTGGTTTCTGTGAAAGAAAACAAACTTGGCTTTTAAAAACTGTTATAACTGGCAAATGATTAATGTGTACTTAATTTTAGATGATCTATTATGAAAAGGCTGCAGCACCTTGAGTAGGTCACCTAGTTGTGGTTTTTTAAATCTTTTTAAGATGTTATCTTTTCCATGTGCCAGAAGAAGTCACATCAAAACAAATAAGATGTGTAACAGGAAATCCTTCCCTCTCCTTGCTCCATCACACTTTTGTAAGCAAAGTTATTTTCAGTGGCATCAATGATTTCCTGTAGTCTTAAATTAGATACATTTATCATAGAATCATAGAATTGTCAGGGCTGGAGGGGACCTCAAGGATCATCAAGTGCTAACTCTCCCTGCCATGGGCAGGGATGCCTCACATTAGATCAGGTTGCTCAGAACCCCATCCAACCTGGCCTTGAAGACTTCCAGGAGTAGAGCTTCCACCACGTTCTTGGGCAACCTGTTCCAGTGTCTCGCCAGCCTCATGGTGAAGAATTTCCTAACATCCAGTCTGAATGTACCCACTTCTAGTTTTGCTCCATTCCCCCTAGTCCTATCACTACCCAACACCCTAAAAAGTCCCCCCCCCCCAGCTTTCTTGTAGCCCTCTTCAGATACAGGAAGGCCATGATAAGGTCCCAGAGCCTTCTCTCCAGGCTGAACAGCTGAACAGCCCCAGGCTGAACAGCCCCAGCTCTCTCAGTCTGTCTCCATAGGAGAGGTGCTCCAACCCTCTGATCATCCTCGTGGTCCTTCTCTGGACACGCTCCAGCATGTCCATGTCCTTCTTGTATTAGGGGCTCCAGAACTGGACACAGTACTCAAGGTGGGGTCTCAGCAGAGTGTTGTAGAGGGGGAGAATGACATTCCTTGTCCTGCTGCCTATGCTCCTCTTGGTGCAGCCCAGAACGCAGTTGGGTCTTTGGGCTGCCTTGGGCAGTTCTTTTTTCAAGCCCCTGCCAAGCTCCAGCCACACTGCTGGAGTCTTCTGTGACTCCAGCAGTGTGGCTGGAGCGCCTTGCTAGTGAAGAATGAGGTAAGAGTCATTGAGAACCTCAGCCTTCTCCATGTCACATGTTACCAGTTCACCTGTTTCTTTCCTGAGGGGGCTCACACCTTTCCTTGCCTTCTTTTTACATTTAATATACCTATAGAAATTTTTGCTATTCCCCTTGATCTCTCAAACTGAGCTTTGACTTTTCTAACCAGGTCTCTTGCTGCTTGGGCAGCTTCTTTTTATAACCCCCATTCTAGCAGTCCTTTCTTCCACTCCTTATAGAGTTTCTTTTCATGTGACAGTGTGTTCAGGAGCTCCTTCCTCACCCTTTCTCTCTTCTCCACACTTTGTTCTTCCTTCTTTGGTCCCCACAGAAAAGGAAGGGGGCAAATCAATTTTTTAAAATATAAAATTCAGTTATTTTAAACAGTTTTCAATTAATCCATACAGAAAATTAATTGCATTGTTTTTGTACATAAGACCACTGAAACTCATCAGTGTGTGGTGCACTGGTCAAACATGCTGAGAGATGGTGATACCTAGGGATAGCACTGAGCCACCACTTCAGCTATCAATCTAGCCAGCTGAGACTGGGAAAGGAGGAGAGAAATTAAGTGAATCATCAATTCTTTGCTTAATTTCTGTTCTTCAGCATGAAATTGGGCTACCTTGGGGGCTGTTGAGCTTTGCCTTTGTGGCTCCCCTGTGGAAGCACACAGGACCACTCAGGTAAAGCTGTTCAGAAAAATATATAGACTTGATAGAAATTTTAGAAGCCGCCTCCAGAGTTTAAGCATGTAGAAGTTCTCTTACACTTTCTACTTTAAAATCAGTGTCTACAGAATCTGGAATCTACCTTGTAGAGAATCATCAGCTTTTGTGCAAATCAATACAATTTTTGGCATGGTTGAGATTTAATTTTGATTATGAAGTTATTGGTTATATCTTCATGTTATCACAGAAATATTTTTTCCATGATTCCAAATAGTGCATCAGGGTCTTTTTAATTTTATCTGGTTTTAAAGAGGATGGAATAGGTGGAATTGAACTGATGTCAGCTTGTAAGAGGCTTTTGCTTATGTCTTACACAAGAGTGTGTAATGGAAACTTAGTAACCATGGGGTGAGAGGTAAAGCCCTGTTACTCATTAAAAACAGCTTTAGAAGGAGTAGATAAAAACAGCAACCTTCATATCACTTTTGCAGGCATTTTCCAGCATGGAAAATAATTGTCAATGACATAGTTCAGGAATGAAGTAGAAATGGAATTAATAGAAATTTTCTGGATGAAATTATATTTAGGAAAAGTGAATGTTTGTTACAGATGATAACTGGAAAGATTTCCCTTTTTTTTTTTTTTTTTTTTAATCTCAGGAAACCTCCTCACTTGTAAAGTCTTTTCAATCAAAATTATAAAAAAAACCAAAACCCCAAAACAAAAACAAACCCACAAAAACCCAACCCTCCCATCACAAATATAAAAAAAGCATATTCAAAAGAACAAAAAATATTATCTTTGTAAATAATGATGGAACTTCTAGTAACAAATAACTCAGATCTCTAAAAAGCTTGAGAAGTTGTATATTTTTTTAACTTTTACAATGTTAAAATGTCAGCTGCGTTTGCACAAACTAGGGTAATAACTATGAAATGTGCCTAGTTACCTGCCTAAGTTGCAATTAGAAGAAAATATATGTAGTTGATGGTATGTGAGCATCCATTTGACTCAAAAACACACTCTTGTCAGAAATTGAATACTTTTAACGCTCGCTTTAGTTTGAGGTGTGAGTTCCGTCAGCCTCGTGGAAAAGCAGGGTATGATGTTATCCCATAGCTTACATCAACAGATCACAATGTTTAATAATTTGGTTTCTTTCTACTTGCTCTCATTGAAACGTTTGTAAGTTCATACCTGTGATGAAGAAGTGTGCTCACACTTTGACTGACCTGTAGTGCCTTCCTCATGCTCCTTCACAAGCTGCAAGGTGGAGCCCTATCTGATGCTCCCTTCTCAGGTCTCTGGGGAGACATGAGACAGCTTCATTTCAGTCTTGGCAAGATGTGGGATTGCACTATATTTTCATTTACAGATTAAGTGTTAGTTTTAATTTTGATTTTCTTGGCTATTCTTTGTGTACTTTAGTAACTTTTCTATCTGTATTTCCTATTTGTATTTATTCTGTATTCAGGGTGCAAGTTTGGGTCCAAAATATGTGTTTGTTTTTTTCTCTAGAGAATATGGCTTTAAGTAGTTGGCTTCTCCAAGGCTTCTTCAAAATTGATTTTAGACTTGGGGACAGCACTAGGAGTCATTGCTCCAAACATTTTCTTTAGACCCATGGAAACAGTTGGAATGCAACAAATGATAGCTTGTAGCTGTTTGAGGTATGCGTAGTATTACACTAAACCACTCATTCTTGGGTCGAGATAACTAGTAGGAAGTTGTGCAAACATAGGCCTTCTTCTTGTTACCTATGAAATTCAGGTTTGGAGATTTATTCTTCATGCCTGTATTAGTCTAAAAGTATATGATTATTTTTAACAGGATGCATTATATTTCTCTTACAGAAGGTCAGGATGTGAGGTATTCTTTCTAAGTATGAAGTACAAGAATATTATTAAGAAAAAAGTGACAGAACTGGTGATAATTTTATTTTAATCAGTACAAGATTCTGTAGGGACTAGTCTCAATCACCTGTTCACACCATGAGAAGCAAACTGTATTTATATTTTAATAAATAGGAAGCCCTTATAATGGTGTTGAAATTTATTCTTTTCAGAAGTGATCCTGTCATAAAATTATATCAATCACATACATTACTGTTGAGCTCTATAAAGATTCCCTCTCTGTCTTACGCATTGATGGTCTCTCAGGCAACCAGCACCAGAACAAGAGGACACAGTCTCAAGCTGTGCCAGGGGAAGTTTAGGCTGGAGGTGAGGAGAAAGTTCTTCACTGAGAGAGTCATTGGCTACTGGAATGGGCTGCCCAGGGAAGTGGTGGAGTCACCGTCCCTGGAGGTGTTCAAGGCGGGTTTAGACGTGGCACTTGGTGCTGTGGTCTAGTCTTGAGGTCTGTGGTAACGGGTTGGGCTTGATGATCTTTGAGGTCTCTTCTAACCCTGGTGATACTGTGATACTGTGATACTGTGATCTTTTGTAGATTAGCACACAGATTGCACTGATTTTATTTTTTGTGATAGCCTGGATTTTTATTCTCAGAACTACTAAAATGCTTATTACTTTATCTTGACATAGTTAAGATTCTTGCTGGCATTTGATGAAGCCTTTTATGAATACAAGGTTGGAACTAGATGATCCTTGAGGTCCCTTCCAGCCTTACCGTTCAATGATTCTATGATTCTCAAGTCCCATCAGAACTGCACAAGCTGTAAAGCCACGTTTTTTGGGGGCAGTGTGTGGTTGGTTTTTTTGTTTGTTTGCTTGATTTGATTTGTTTTCTTGAGCCTGTCAAAAGTTGTTTGTTACAGTCAGTTGCAAAGTCCTGAGTTTCAGGGCAAAGTAGCCACGTGCTGTACATGCTGTGCAGAGCACCATCAAGGGATTGCAATGGTTCACTGAGGTCCCAGTCCTGCAAGCAGTTTTGTTCATTTTTAACTTCTGTCAAGTATGAGCAGTCACACAGGCAACAACGTGGATATGCTTTCATAAAGGTACATCTAGTTATGCAAAACTCCACAGCCTTTTATCTTGTAGCTGTGAGGCTGTGTCTGTGAGACAAGTCAGAGACAAGAACTTTGAATCAGTTTGTCATTTAGACTTCTGCAGTACTTTGTTTCACTCTGTGCAACAGTTTCACAAATGAACCTCACCTGGAGTCCTGTGTCCAGGTCTAGAGCCCTCAATAAAGGAAGGACATGGACCTGATGGATTAAGGCCATGTAAACAGTCAGGGAGTTGGAGCACCTCTGCTATGCAGACAGGCTGAGGGAGCTGGGGTTGTTCAGCCTGGAAAAGAGGAGGCTTCAGGGAGACCTTCCAGCACCCTTCCGTTACCTAAAGGGGGCCTACAAGAAGGATGGAGAGAGACTCTTTACAAAGGCCTGTAGTGATAGAACGAGGGGCAATGGTTTCAAACCAGAGAAGAGCAGATTTAGATTGGATGTTAGGCACAATTTCTTTACCATGAGGGTAGTGAAACACTGGAACAGGTTGCCCCGGGAGGTGTTTAGGTTCCCATCCCTTCAGATATTCAAAGTGATGCTGAACATGGCTCTGGGCAACCTGATCTAGTTGAGGATGCCTCTGCTGACTGCAAAGGGGGTTAGACTGGATGACCTCGGGATGTCCCTTCCAACCCAGACCATTCTATGTTTCTGTGGTTTGGTGTTTTTTTTATTATTTAAAATTCCCTGAGCATGACTTTCTGCATAACTCTATGAAAAGATGTTCACACACTTCTGACACTGTAAGAGAAAGTCTTAAAGGAAGGGTTTTCCTATTCATAGGGAATAAAATAAATAAAATAGTTTTCTCTTTCAGTTCATTCCCTCTGATACGATATTGTTTCATGTCAAGAAGAGAATTTTTATCAATTTCTTTATGGAAAAGATGCATAGACCTGTCACATGAGGCACTTCAGTTTAATCCGAGTGTGATATAATTGCTAAGGAGCAGAAAAGAAGTCTCTAAATCCAGAACCTAAGCTATAAAGTAATGTTGTTGGTCAAAACACTGTTGGATTTGTAACTGGAAACAAACTGGAAACCAAAACATACTACACAAACTGGATGTACTACAGCCTTTTCTGGAGAGAAACAATTTCCTTTGAGAGAAGATAGGTATTACAGGTAGTCACCTCCAGGCAGCACTTTGCATGCTTGGTCTTGTCCTAAGTGCCTCAGATATGGCAACCTTCACTGGTGCCCCACCAGCCCCTGTGTCTTCATGAACACCTCTTCAGTGCTGCTATCACACACATTGAGGGACACAAATGCACCTTGCAGCTGAATCTGTGAAAGCATCAATCCACTAGTTAGCAACATGGTCTCATAGTTTCAAATAAGCATGACTCAAACCATACACAGAGCTATGTCTGAGTGTCCAAAGTACCTCAGAACCAACATACTGATCTACCCCTCAGTGCTCTAGATCAAGGTAGGACAGATACAGGCAATTTTATTTCACTAGTCAATATTCTCTCTGATTCTTGGCTTAATGCCAGGAATGGTTCTATGTTTGAATGCCTTTAGCAGTGTGGCTGCTGTGTGTTCCCAGGAGTAAGTTTTAGAAAGTCAAATGAATCTCTTTAGCACACCTCCTATCAGTCTTACCAGTGTTACTGGGGATGAATTGTTACCTCAGCCAGATGGTATTTCTGAAGGAAGCAGAGAGTTTGCTTGCCAGTGACTTTTCAGCCCCGTAGATCTCAGTAGAGTTTCTACTGGTAATTTAAAGAATGAGGATGTAATTTTGAACTGATTTATATAGGCTGTGAAGGGTTTGAAGTTTTAGTGTCTGCAACAAACCTGTACCATAATAAGGTCAAGAATAAAAATGAAGAGAGGCAGAAAGCAAAGAGGGATCCAGTTAATGCTAAATCTGGCTTATTAAAATCTTATTTCTGGCATTTTCCATAAAAGGAAAATCCACTTCTGAAGAAGCAATCCCAGAGGAGCTGATTCTTTAGACTTAGAAATAGTACCAAGGAAGTTTTCCATTTTTCCATTTTTCAGTGAGATGTGCTGGAAGTGGACTTTTGCAAACTCTAGAAAATTTATGGTACACTCAGTGGATTCTTTTGTGTGTTATGAAGCTTGCAGACAAACTGTAGAAATAATTTGCGTGTTTACACTTCTGTTTGGGGAGTAAATCCATGTAAGGTGTGTAGTGATGATACTCTGTTGTGAAATAATGAGAGTGTTCTTATGTGTAGAGTGAATGAAATTGAAAGAATGCTAGAGATTGCAGTGAATAAAGATCCAGAAGAAAAAGATGACACCCTTAAAAATATTGTGGTCTTGTGGTCATGTATTGTTTGTGAGGGGAAGGGTTGGTCTGTTCCGTCATTAATGTCTACTTCCTGTTTCCTAATTCAAAGTCCTTATTTTGAGTCAATCCTGACCCCAATGATATAATTTGGAATTTTGCTATTGAATTCAGTTAACCAGGTTTGTGTATTTAGTACCAAGAATTGTTTGCTGTGCTCTGTGTCCTGGATGGCTTCTGTGTTAATTCTGCACAGTGCAAAAGGTTTGAAATGTGTGTACATACAAATGCAAACAACATGGGTATGTAAAATATAGATAGACTATTTCATAGATGCTACGGGAAAAGCTATGATTCCAAAGAATTAATATGTCTACAGGAGTGCAAATCTGAAATGAAATCTGCTTTCTTAAACTTACTCTACTTTCTTGGAAATAAAGAATTTCACTTGCCCTGTTTAAATATGAGGCTGTGCCCTGCTGTGACCACACCTATATGGCTTGAATAGTTTCCAGTTCTATGGACAGATTTAGGAAGTCATTGACAGAAGTATTTTTAAACTTTTTTTTTTTTTTTAATTTAGGTTTATTTGGTTTGGGGATGTTTTTTCAGACAGTACTTCCAGCTCCATGAGTGGCATAAATTCATAGATCAATCCAGTAGAGTGCATCATCATTAACCTAGCAGGAATCTACAAGAAAGCAGTTGAAGTAGAACACTGATGACTGGCTAGCCTCACATTCAGCTTTTCTGTAGTGATATCCTGTCCTCATGCTGTGATGAATGTAAGCCTGAGGAAGGCTAACTTTGAGAAGTCAGGTGGAAATGAAGTCTTGGTATTCAAAATATTATGACGCAATTACAGCTTCTTTAATATATATATATGTGTGTGTGTGTGCGTATATATATATGTGTGTGTGTATATATATATATATGTGGAAGGGATTCTTTGCACAATTAAGCAGTATGTCACTTAATTTATGCATTAGCAACAATTCCTACATGGTTGGAAATGGTTCAGAACTGGACTTGAGGATGTTAACTAAAATCCGCGTAAGTAATTCTGAAGTCATATATGGACATGATAGAAAGTAATGGTTTTGGGGAAAAACACCTAGATGTTATGATGGATTAGAGTGATGCTCCCTAAAAAAATATTTCTATACAAGAAGTCTAACCTGTTTAGCAACTTGCATTTCTAGCATAACTTCTTGTTTCCACCTTCTGACTGGGTATTAACTTCAAAAGAGATAAAGTTTGCATTTACACAGATGAGGTCATCATGAGGGAAAGAATGATTGTTCTTATCATTAAAGCTTCAATGAAAATGACTCCTTCTCTGCCCACCTTTTTGCACTTAAGAGCCTTGGATAATGTAAGAAATTACATCTGGACTCCTGGTCTTGAAATACAGCACATCCCCATGGAGCACTCTTCTTGGAGGTGTTTCTTCTTGGATCTGGGAGACCTGAGGAAAAGATTCTCTTTGTCACTTACATGTGGTCACAGAAAGCAGGACTTTTCACGAGGGAAGCAAAATGAGCCTTGTTTGCTCCTGTAGTACTGGCAGACTTTGTACTCAAGGAAAACTAAAAGCTAAGAGCAATTTGCAGGGGGCTGCCATAATACATGACTTTTTCATGGTGAGAACACAGGGCTTTTCTCTGGAAGGCTCATAGTTTCTGTGTTCTCTGAAGTAAGAAAGAGATAGTGAAACACATGTGTTGCAAGACAGACGATATGTCATGAATAATGCTGACTAGAAATGCTACTGCATGTTTGTGGGGGGAGGGGGTTGCCTGACATTGGAAGTAATAAATATACGGCTGTATATTATCCATTAGGGTTTGATTTATTCTGGAAGCTGATATTTTATTCTTTAATGAGGATTATTTATTGGTTGTGTCACAAAAATATTTGGATTGTTCCAATTCCAGTCTTCACCATTTTTGTATTTCAAGTCGTATGAAGAATAAGATGTATGGTGCATGTGCTCCAGTTCAACAGAATGGGTCCTAGCTAGGCTGTAAATATACTGTTTTCTGTGTTTTTTCTGGCCTGAGCAATTTTCCAAATTACTTGTATTCTTCTATTATATTATTATATTATATTCTTCTTCTAAAACTGTATCAGCAAAAGCAGTTTTCATGCTACGCTGTTGCATTCAGGAGTCTAAGCACTGCAAAGTATCCTTCAATACACTTCAAAATAAGTTTACTTTTTACAAAGGCAGTGCACACTCTTTGCTTTCACAGTGGGAGATGTAAGTTTGACATCCATAATTTTGCTTTTACTTCAGGATGTGTAAAAGGATACAATATGCATCTTGTATGAAAGCCCATAGGTGTGTTTAAATATAGAAAATAGCATTCCAGTTGGATTTTGTGTTGTGAAAAGAGGTGGATATGATTTATTGGAACAGCAGCAGCACGACTTTGTCTCTCTCCCTCCCTGCTTTAGCTGGGCAAATAGCTGGCCAGCTCTCAACCCTCCAATCACTCAGGCTGCCTAGCCTCCACCCCTCAGCACCAACCACTTACTCGCACACAACAGCTGGCTTTAAAAGCAAATATTTTAATAAAATCACTTTCAGTCATTACTCTTCAATTTAAGAAAGCAGAGTTTTGGGATTGGATAAGAGGAACAGAAATTTGTCCAGCAGAAGTTGCTCCTAATCAGGTTTGTAATGAAGTTTACTGCTGAAAGAAGTAACCTTAAAGCAATGTAGTTTATCATAGAAACCTTGCCTTTAATGTATGTGCTTTTTGAGCAGCAAGAGCTGTGGTATGCAGGATTATATTTAGTTTATATTATAGCATTACTGTGCCTCTGGCAAAGTGAAAATTACAGCAATTTATGTTTTCTTTCCCAGTCTGATGGGAAGTTGTTTCTGCTTTTGGATGATAAAGCTTTCCTTTTCAGTTTCATACGTTCTAGACTTCTGTTACAGGTGTTGCTTTCCAATTTGAGAACTCTTAAGTATTATTTAAATACACTACTTTAAGTATTCCAAGGCACCTAGAATTTTGTGAGTCTTGGCCATTTAGGATACTTGCAGTACAATCATGTATTGTCTGTGCATGTATGTACACACATGCACAAATCATAGACTAATCATATACCTAGTTTTGCTGTACTTGCATATATTATTGCACTAGATCTAATCAATGCAATACCGAATAAGGCTAAAGGTACTTAAGAGAGAACATTTTTTTTCTCATAATTTCTACAGATGGAGAATATAAAATATAAACTTACCTTTTTTTCAGTTAAATGAGCTTGAAAGAAGAAAGTGAATTTATCCGTCTGTAATCAGAGTATATTTACATTTTCCCATTTTCAATATGTTACAAACTTACTGGAATATTTTCTCTCTGATTGGTGTGCTGTTTAAAATGTTAAACTGCTACAAGAAAAATGTATAGTATATTATAGTATATAATATTATGTCAATGACCTCAGGAATCTTTAAATATACATCTCAGTAGCAGTATTAAAAGTTTAAGAGGTTTTATACTCCTTTATAAAAGTGCTTAAGCCACTTATTACATTTCATTGAATTAAAATGTTATTTTAATCGAAGAATGTGGTGGTACATGATATAAGCTACTTTATTTACTCCAATATCCACCTTTTGTTTGTATTTTTTTTTTTGGGATCAGGAAGTTATTAGGTTATTTTTACATGGAAAATACTTTGCAAAAATGGTAGATTTTGCATGATTGAGAAGCAGTCCAAGAAGTTCTAAACATGTATACAAACTTTACAGATGGAGACTTTTCTCTTTAATTGTGTTTGTGGTTGTAAGTTTTATGACACTACATTTTTTCTGCTAGAAGAAGGCTAATGATTAAGTGTCCATTAAATGTTCCTAATCATCCATATGAATGGATGAATTAATATGAATGGTAAGGCTGAACTCAACTATTGAGGTCTGAATTTGGATGTGTGGTGATCAAGCATTAAATGGTCTGGTTTACCACAGGCAAGGAAAGACTGAAATTAAGAGGGGTCTAGCAGCAGCAGGAGCTGCTGATCAAAAAAAAAAAAAAAAAGTCTAAGAACTATCCGTGCCTGTTCGGGTACACTGACACCATGAATGTCTGTCTACTAGACATGAAGAATTTTTGGGGTTCCCCTCCCCATGTTAGATAGATTTGTCCAATCCTTTCCTGCCTTATCTCCTGTCTGTCTCTGTTGCATGCTGTTGAAAGGGTAAAACTGTAAACCATAATGTGGACAGCATTGCAATTCTTTCTAGGAATGTGTTCAAGAAGGAGGGGGCTTGATTGCAGGCTGAACATTGATCCTGAAGTTATAAGGCAGTTGAACTCAGGCTTCCCTTTTTTGGAGGCTTGTTGAAGATATTCCGTGTTACAGAGTAATCGGTAGCTAAAGGAAAACTTAATTCAAAACAGACTTCTGAAAGTGCAGTGATCCAGCACTTCTGATCCAGAGTTGCCACCTCAGTTGTACACAGCAGAAGGAACATGGCAAGGTCACAAACAGGCTTCACATGGGTGTTTGCTTGTGACAAATGTTTCTGTAAAGTAGACCTCACCGAAGTGGAGCCTAGCACAGGTTTGCGTGCATGGGAGGAGCAGCAAGTTGAGTCTGGCCCTCACCTTACTTAGAAACGCTGGCACGCTTGGTGAGTACAAGAGCATTTTCATTTTTAGTTTCTTACCACTGATTTCCTGTGCTAAAACTCTGTATGAGCTCAGTATTCAATCTTTACTCTGTTTAAACTGCATGAACAACTCTGTCCACCCTGACTGACTGATCTCACTTTCAGGCTACATACCTAGAGCTGCTGTTCAAACGCATTTCAGTTAGCCTCAAACCAGCACAGGCAGGTACCCAGGTCAGCCCTAGAAACGTAGGACAGATACCTCAGAGATGCCTCAGAAGCACTGTGAGCTTAGTCAGTAGCAGAGCATTGATTGCTGACTTCCTTCTTGATTGATTACCCAGTGTGTTATTAAAAACCTCACTTCCCAAGCTGTCACATGTGTCTCCCCAGGAAGGCTCAGAGAAAAACTAGAGTTCATTGGCTGTGCAGGATGTTAGCAGGGGCCTGGGACAGTACCGGTGGAGCTCATGGCAACACAGGCAAAGATGAAGCAACAGTCTGCTGTGGATAAAGGAGGAAATAAAAAGCAATTTGGAAAATACTGAGACTTACCGGTCAAAATGTAGAAGAGATCATGTTCTCTCCATGTTCACTTACTGTACTTCATGTTCCCCTTTGTCCTGAAAATCAAAAGAAAAGGAAATGGTGAGATTTGCCCATTTCACTAGTACTTGAGTCAAGACCCTTTTTAGGAGTGTGTGGTTGCAGTCAGTGTAAGCTTACCTACAACAATGCTGCCACCAAAAGGCACACCCAGCTGTTACTGTCTTTGCTTCTGTGCGTTACTACTTGAGCGTGAGACGTGCTCGGCCACAGCTTTATGATCGGCTGTGCCTGAGGCAGTGCCCAGGCTGTTCTCTTGCGTTAAGGGACCTGTCTGACAAGGGACACCTTAGAAAAGGTTATTTGCCCATGATTTCTGAGGGCTTTTTGTCATCACTTAACCCATGTCATTTGGTCTGTGTGGAGGCCAAATATCCTCATAAGATCCTCAGTTCTTCCTGCTGCATGTTCCTGTCAGGTAAGAAGTGATTAGTACCAGAATTGCGAGATGTCTGGGCCAAATCTGAAAGGTGATCATGCTGCCTGAGGTACAATGCTATTGTCCCAGATCTGGATTCTTACCTGGTATGCAAAAGACAACTGACACACAGAACTGAGATATTTCGTTTATTCCAGTTCTGTGCAGAAAAGGGTGCTAGATGGTAATTCTACAATGGTTGAAATTTGCGGCAGATATGCCTCATGCCAACATGTAAAAACTACCCATTGATTGGCTTCTTTCTTGCTTAATCTTGAAGATACAGTTATCCTTAAATTCACTTGCATTCTCAGAGGGTAAGGAGCTTATTTGAGTAGGGAGCTTCCCTAGATAGGAGATGCGGATTTTCACATCATAATGATACTAAAATGAGGTAAGTTCAACATCACGGCAACTAGCATGGGGGACTTTGCTGACTTTTCCAAACAATGTTTATCCTCAGTGTTTAGGGCATCTCCAACCTTTTGTCCTTGACATGATTCCTCTGCAACCAGTTATCTCAGTATACTCTTACCTTACAGTCGGCAGCATTAGCGTAACTTTATCAACCCCTCTTTCTGAGACCTATCTTAACATAAGCAGTGTCAGCCTAACTTCTAAACAGTCATCAATCCTGCACTCAGTACACACCAACAGAAGTTGTAAAGCAGTGTTTGTTATGCTTAGTAAAAACAGGTAGGAAAAACATAGGAAAAACAGGAAAAACTATAGTAAAAACATAGGAATGTTGTGGGATATTCTGGATTTGCAGTGACCGTCTTAAATGATGTGTTCATCATCTACTGTCACAAAGTTTGTGTCTAGAACTTTTGTCTTTGGTTGTGCTCCAGTTTTCAAAGGCTGAGGAGGAAAGATTGGGTTTGAATCAGAACAGATGTTTTGTTTTGATTCCTGGAGGTGTTCAAGGCCAGATTGGATGAGGCCTTGAGTAACCTGTACTAGTGGGAGGTGTCCCTGCCTATGGCAGGGGGTTGGAACTAGATGATCCTTGAGGTCCCTTCCAACCTTACCATTCTATGATTCTGTAATTCTATGATTTTAATGGCTTGTGGCTAGCAAAAACTAGACTCCTGTCCTCTCCACAAGAATCAGAGAAAGCAAGAGCATGAAAACTCCTCTTATTTTGTCACAAGACACTGGGAGAGATGACTTCACAACTTCTAGGACTTCTTGTACCAAACTGCAAAGGAGCAGAGCAATCTGAGATGCTGTTTGAATAACAAAGTCTTGGAAGTGTTTAGTGCTCCAGGAACAACGTCTGACAGAGTAGTTTTTCCCATCAATGAAATAACAAAGGAACAGTCATTTTGGGGGAGGACTACACGGGACGGAATGGGNGCCATGGGCTACAGCCTAACAAGTATATTAATGCAGCATCCTAAGTGATTGCTACAGGTTCAGAAATATTATTAATCGAAAAAACACCCCCCAAAAATACCCCAACAAACAAACAAAAACCCACCCTACCCCAAACCAAACTGAACAAAATCCCAACCAAGCAACCCAAAAATCCCCATAGTGACCTTGAGGATAGCTGTCAAAGTACATCCCAGGATAGACAAACCCAGCTTTGGAGGAGTGGGGTGGCTCAGACTGAGGCCCAAAGAAATATCGCTTTTACTGAAGTGTTTGGGAGCTACAACAGGGGATTTTGGCTGAAGGATTCACTGTTGATTCTTCTCGGAAGACTGGATCTCTTTCGTCTTCTCACACTCACTGATCTTGTTTCTGAAGCTGACGGCATGAAATCTCTTCAGTGGTGATGTAATACCATCAGGTACTTAACTGTGAGAGTCTGGCGGGCTGAAAGGACTGCCTAATTGCTGAGGAACTTTGGAAAGTCGACTGTCTTGCCTCCTTCCACTGGCCTGCAGCAGCTATTGCCTTTCTAATGGACATTAAGCATCACTGCCCAGAACTATTCAATTCCATTCACTATCAACGTCCTTTTCCTTGAAAGTGAATGTAGGCCTTTCTTCTTTAAGAGTGCTTTAAGAAGACAGAAGTGGCCTGTCTGAGATGCTGAACATGGGGAGCTATTAGAACAATAGGGAGGAAATGTTTCTGCACTGACACCTCTTTATTTGTGATACACAAGGGCAGTTCTCTTGCTTTTGACTCTTTGTTGAAGGATAAAACACTGTTAAGTGAACTATCCACCTTAACGTAAAGTCATTGCTGTTAGTGGATTAACTGTTGTAGGTAGAATTGCCCTTTAATGCTCTAGGAAACTGATACAGAAGGGAAGGAAGCTAACAGCTTGTCTAAATGAAAATGATTCTCAGTTACCAGGAGAAGGTTCCACTTAAATCATGAGCAGAATATAGATACATGAATTGCAAAGACAACCTCTTATGGGAGTTCGCAGATGGCATCACTCAATTCTTATCATATTCTTAGTCATTAACAACACAATTCATAAAGAATGCATAAAGAAAAAACGAATTTGTACATTAATGCTGCCTCTTTGAGATACTAATTTCTTCTGAATGCCTGTGCCCTGCCTCTCAAGAAAAGGAGGCCTTGAGTAACCTGTACTAGTGGGAGGTGTCCCTGCCTATGGCAGGGGATTGGAACTAGATGATTCTTGAGGTCCTTTCCAACCTTACAATTCTATGATTCTATGATTCTAAAATGCATTGGACCCTCAGTTACCATTTCTTTTTTTTGAGCTGGGAAGCAGGTTCACTACTATTCCTCCTAGTAGGCACCCAGATCACAAGCCAGGGAAGTGCTGTCCACCTGCTGGCCTCCTGGACCTTACTGGTCACAAAATCAGCGCTTATGAGCAAGAGCTGATTGCAACCCATGATGCAGAATGCACTCAGAATATTGAAAAACTGCAGTTGGCATCGCATAAGCAGTTATCCCATCAGGTTTTGTTAGATGAGTATTAGGAAGAGTTGTCTGAAACATCTCGTAAAGATGATTAGTTCTGGGAAAATTCAGTGGTGCGAAAGAGTATTTTAAATATACTTTCAAGCAGTTTTTATTGAAGCAAATACTAAAAGCAAAAGTCACATTTTTCAGGCCAAAAGGAGATTGCATTGGCTCCATCAGAATGATGTGTTTTAGAGCTTTTGCACTTTATAGCCTTAGTGTTGGAGTTTAAGATCTTTAAAATCCTTATTTATATTGGCATTCATCCTTATGTTAAAAATCCTTATGATATATAAGATAATGACTGTTCTGGTCCTGTTTTAGAAGTGGTTAAGAAGTGGTCATAAGCATATAAATAGAAACAATTTCTTTTTTTTTTTACAGCAGTATAAAGATAATGGATCTTTTTCCTTGGGGAAATAAGTACTAAATAGGAAATTAAGAATGCTGTATCCCTAATTTGTTTCCTGGAGAAAACAAACAGACAAAACCCATTGCATCTTATTTAATGTCACAGAAGAGTGCAAATACCTTTTTTTTCCATTGTTTTTCACCAGTGTCTTTGTTACCTTTTGTAATTTATTTCAGAGCTCCACATCCACCATGTTGCCCTGTGGACCAGCTTTGTCCTTCATTCAGTGTCTGGTGCGGAAGAAGAATGTCAGTGGTGAAAGCCTTGAGGATTCCAAGTTGTGCCGATGCTTGTCAACATTGGACCTTATAGCCCTGGGAGTAGGAAGTACCCTTGGCGCTGGTGTTTATGTCCTTGCTGGAGAAGTAGCCAAATCTGATTCTGGGCCTAGCATTGTTATTTCTTTCCTCATTGCTGCGCTGGCATCTGTGATGGCAGGTCTCTGCTATGCTGAGTTTGGTGCTCGTGTTCCCAAGACTGGCTCTGCATATTTGTATACTTATGTAACTGTTGGTGAACTCTGGGCTTTCATCACTGGTTGGAATCTCATTCTATCCTATGTTATAGGTAAGCTTAAGTACAAACACAGGTCTCAAGGGCTTCTGAGACTGCAATAAGATACATACTGGGGTGTCTGTCTTTCTACCTCTATACTTAGCTACTCTTGCTGAGATGAAATAACCGAAGTAATTTAATTATGTTATTTCCTCATGTTCCTTTCCCATCACTACTGCAACAGTTTTTTTGCAAGATTCTTTTGTAAACAGTGTGTCTTCAGCAGTGTGAACTGCATACCTTGTATAAAAATTATGTCAGTTCAGTGATGATGCACAAAAATAAACTAGCAGTTCTGTCTTTGGTCAACAAGAATAATTTCTGTGAAATCAAGAAGCTTTTTTTCCCCCCCCAGAATAAACATAGCAAAGACATTACAGGGACCCTATCACTATAGTACCTCAGTTCAAGAAAGCCATGATGTTTTAAGTACTAACTTGTTACTGAAGCCTCAGGCTAATTAAATAGTGACCTGTCAGGTAATCCAGAAAAATAGAAGGCTGACCAGATCCAAATAAAACCAATGCTTATACAGCAGATATTCAAATAACTATTTCAGTGCTCTAGCAGAGATTACCTATTTTGATTCAATACCTTTTGCTTCCAGAGAAACATGTTCCAAGCATTCTGTTTTGTTGTATATATGCACATCTAACTGCATATGTATTCCTAAATACAGGACTGTTGCCCAAATCACTACCAAATCCATACACTTTAGTGTTGTATTGAAGTGCATGATAGGAGAGTTGTGAAAGTCAGGTTGTATTTAGGCATGTCCATGTATATTTGTTGCCATAGGGAAGTATGACTCTTAAATACTAACTGTACCAATATACATCTTGCTAGTGTTTTTTTGCATTACTTCCAGGTGGACAAACTTCTTTTCATGTTGTTTTTTTTTTTTTTATCTGCTTTCTTACATTGCCATATGTTGTTTAACATATATCATACTGTAACTTTAGGTCTTACAAAATGACTTCAGATATAAATAATAACAGAAATAGTTTCTGTAATATTTTTTTGGGGGAACAAATGAGGTACAATTTTCTATATTTCATTTGCAGAATAATATGCTACCATTTAGAAATGGTGACCATTTTTCTACCATGCAGAAAAATTCCAAAAATATTACAATTCCTCAGCAAAACACTGCTTTGGCATGCTCTGCTTATTTCAAATGCAAGTAGCAACATGCTTAGTTTTATTTATTTTTCAGCCCAATTGTATCCCATTGTATGTATGCAATGTATGTATGCAAACCCCTTAAACATAGATATATTTTATGAAGGTACCTCAAGTGTAGCAAGAGCCTGGAGTGGCACTTTTGATGAACTTCTTGGAAAACAGATTGGTCATTTCTTCAGAACCTACTTCAAAATGAATTACTCTGGGCTAGCAGAGTATCCTGACTTCTTTGCTGTATTCCTTATATTGCTGTTATCAGGTAAGATGATATATTCATTTATGGCAGTTGTGATGTCAGGGTGTTTCTCACAGAATGCTTAACTGTGGTTAACACCTTAATAATGTTTAAGAAGTTCAGATACATATTGACACAACTGACATTCTGGGAATTAAACTTTCATAATAAAATTTTCATCTGAACCCTCTTCTTTTGTTGAAGCTGAGATATGAAAAAAAAAACCAAACCCCAACTTCTCAGTACATTATAAAACCCATGATACAGATTAATGATAACAGGAAAACTATACAGTTTTGTGGATTTTATGGCTTTATCACTGGTAAATGCTTTCAGGGGGACCTTGAGGTTAAGCTCTGTAGTTTGGTGATGTGACCTGGTTTACTTAAATTGCACATCATGCATGTCATGGGTATTTGGAAGGTTTTTTTCCCCTCTAAATTGTTAACTTATTCAGTATAAAATAGATTTCCCGTTTTTAAGTCTTCAAAAGAGTTGTTTAGCCTAGAACTTGTTTCAGCCAAAGGACATTCCAGCATAGTGACATGGCCCAATGGAGTTGTTTGAAATCTGAGTAAACCTTTCATATGTGCTGCAATCAGTTCTGAGTTTTGGGTTTGGGTTTTTTGTTGTTGTTTTGGTTGGCTTTGTGGTTTTTTTTTTAATTATTATTATCTCTAGGTATATATGGTTTCTAAAGCACAAAAATTTACACCATGTGTATGCCTTGTGAGGGATCAAAAATACTGCAACTCATTTGCATGCGTGCATTTAACAGTTGCTTTCCCCAAGGAAATGTTCTTACTGCCATCAGAAGTGAAGGGTGCAGTAGGTGCGTTCTAAAATGTAAGCTTTGTTTTCAGGCTTTGCTAGAAGCATCTCAAATATTCAGTAGAGGTCTTGCCCAGATCTCAAATATTTGTCATATTCAGTCTCCCTTCAGATTAGACAAAAGCAGGAGCTTTTCTTCTCTGGGAGGTGAACCTAGGTTACTGTCTGTTCTGTTATTCTGAGTGGCTTTTTTGGATGCAGTACTTAGAAGAATATTTCTATTCAGTTCCTAATGCTGTAATGTACAAAAAGTGCATCTGACTCTTTTATTAGGTCTCTGTACATAAAAAAGATGAGTTCCCACACTTAGGAAGATTAGAGAGCTTACTAGACAAGGTTCAGTCCAGCATCCTGTTATGTTTGTGGCTCAGAGTTGCCTATATGATCAGTTCAGGCCCTTATGTCTTCAGGAGGGAAGGGAATGAGTTTGGTATATAGCTACGTATACCTATACATATACTGAAAGGTTTATACCTTTCAGTTTTACCTCTTCTAAAGGAAGGAGGAAGAAAAAAGTAACATTTCAAAAAGAAGAGAACTGAAGCTCCACAAATCAAACGATGAAATGCTAGTATAGATGCTACCACCTTTTATGCTTTCTCCATTGCCATTCCTGTCTCCTAACCAAAGTAAAGATTATTGATAGAAGAGCAAATGTTTCTTCTGTGGTTTGCCACTGCTGAGTTTTCTTTGTGTCCTGTCCTTTCATCCCCACCATCATTCCTACTTCACTTCTCTTGCACTTATGCTGCAAATGACCTCTCCAGGTCTCTGTGGTAAGCAGACAAACACCACTAAACGAACTGGGTGGAATTCACTGCAGCTGAGAGGAGGGGCAGTGGGGATGGCTCGGGATTGTGTATGCTGAGCATGATACAGTAAGTGGATTCTGAGCTGTGCAAAGCTGTATCACAGGAGTAGCAGATGATGCTTTACAGAAAATGGTATGTGCTAAGTGCAAGAAAGTGCACAGAAATCTGGTTTGGGGATTTAAAATTTTTTTTTCCTACAGAAGGGACTTGAAAAAAGGTACATGCTGTGTTTCATACTATAGTAGGCTGATTAAGACAGTGGGAAACAATGAGCTAAAGAAGGCATACTCCTATTTCCAACAAAAACGCCACTGGTGAAGAAAACTTGAGCAGCTCATATGTCAGCTTCTGCATTTTGATAAGATAGCAAATGTCTCAATAGTGGAGTTTGAAATTTTTTAGACATTATCTTGAGAGGCTTAAAAATTTCAGACTTAATCTCTAACTAATGAGGGAAAGCATGTATGTGATCATAGAGTGCAAAGAACCTGTGAAGGCTTTCCCATTGCATTTGATTTTTCCTGATCTGCCCACTGCCTGCTCTTCCATTAAATTGTTAGTACGGTCAAGTATTGTAAGACATCAAATGACACAGTAGGATCCTGATGAAATAACTTCCAGCTAGTTTAAAAAACACTACTCTACAGCCTGAGGCCTGTGTATTTGCATCTCTCTGTTTTCTAGAATCTTTATGTATCATTGTGTACAAATAGGAGGCATGCAGTTCTTTTAAAGGTTTGATTAATGAGCTAGGAAATGGCACTCTTAGTCTGTGATAGCTGTGCCCTGAAAAGCTTAGAGTGTACCAGCTACATTATTAATCTAATATTTTTTTCTTATTAATCTAATGAGTAATTATTCAGTAAGGAATAGATTCTACCAATCTGTTTTAACCAAGCACAGAATTTTGTACCTATTTTTCCTCCATCATATAAAAAAAAAATAGAGATAACTTGGAATGTTGGAAAAGCAGTAAGTAACAATTTCTCAAAATACTTTTAAATACTTAAAGAAATTCAATTAAAGAAGCTTTCTGTGTTGTAGTTTCCAACAGGCTTGATTGTTTCTGCCATGCTCTCCGAGAGTCCAGTGAATTTGCACTACCCCTTCTTAAATGCATAAAATCTAATGCTGTTTTTTGTAGTATTATTCACAGTACTGTCTGCATATGTTCTGTAAAATGCTGTTTTATTAGTTTGAGGGACCATTCACATCTCTAAAATATTTTTTTTATCTTATAGGTCTTTTATCATTCGGTGTAAAAGAATCTGCATGGGTGAATAAAATTTTCACTGCTGTTAACATCTTGGTCCTACTCTTCGTTATGATTTCTGGTTTTGTGAAAGGAGATCCTGACAACTGGAAAATAAATGAAGATTATCTCATAAACCTTACTGCAGTAACAGAGTAATTCTGATTTTTTTTAAAAACAGTTTACATATTAATTCCAAACAATTTTCAGTTATGCTTACTTTAGAGGTGTTGCAGGTAATATATCAACTAAAACCTCTGTTGCTGAGAACGAGAAACTTTTCATTCCCTTTAAAATGCTTCAAAAAATGTTCATCGTAGTTTCCTTTTGAAAACTTATCCTATTTCAATACTGTGGTCCACAGCCATTTTAGAGGTTTACTGACTTCTTGTCTTTAAGCCATTTATTATTGAGTCCCCTTTTATTGAGTATTCTTTTATTATTGGGTGTTCTTTCATTAGAGGTTCACTGACGTCTTGTCCTTAAGCCATTTATTAACTTCAGTATGTGATATGTGAGTATGACACAGGAGTTGCCTACACCATTAGTGCTTTAATATGTTTCACTGCAAAGAGAGTTAAGATGATAGTTAACTTGGTTTGGGTATTCTTTCATTTACTGTTATTTTTCTCTTTCATACAAGCTTTGACAAAAGAAAAAAAAGTCTTCTAGTGCAGTTTGGTAAGGCTGTAGTTTTTTGATGAGAGCATTTTACTGTGGTTTTCCGGAGTGGTACGACAGGAGGATGCAGGATTTTGTAATAACAATAATAAAAATAATAATAAATAATATTTCTGCTGTGTTTTTGTTCTTTGTAGGAATTGTTCATCCTGTGAGAATGTGACAAGCATATATGGGAGTGGTAATTTTATGCCTTATGGTTTCACAGGAACATTGGCTGGTGCTGCAACCTGTTTTTATGCTTTTGTAGGATTTGACTGCATTGCAACAACTGGTATAGTATTTATATGTGTGTATATATATGTAGGTGTGTATGTATGATATGCCTTTTTATCATTTTTGTAAAAAACAAAGCAAAAGCAATGTAACAATCTTCTATTCTTCTTCCTTTGCTTTCTCTTAAACCTTCTTCAGGCCATGGAGAATCAGTCTGAATTAATACCTGAATATGGCTGTCATTCTGAGAGGGAGAAGGAAGGTTTAATTTTTTTATTCCTGTTCTGAGGAAACCTAACCGATGCTTTCTAGGACTGGGAAGTGCTTAGTATACTTTTTTCTGCCCATACCACCTGCTTACTTTTACAGTTCTCTGAGATGAGCCTCCTAAAGGCTGGCTTGTATATGGCTGATAAGGGAGTGAGAACACTGATTGTAGGTAAATGACTTCAGATTATGGGCTTTGAGTACTCCAGCCATAGAATGTGTTTTATGTTCTTTAGTGTACCTCGATTTTTAGATGCTATTTCTGACAACAAAATCTGTTGAGGCTTTAATTTATTTTTTTTTGCCATTGAGCTTATTTTATATGGATTTTTAATACTTCTGTTACAAATCATAAGCTCAGAATCATAGAATGGTTTGAGTTGGAAGGAACCTCCAAAGGTCATCTAGTCCAACCCCCCTTCCAGTGAGCAGGAACATTCTCCACTAGATCAAGTTGCTTAGAGCCTTTTTGAGCCCCACCTTGAATATGTCCAGGGATTGGCCCTCAACTACCTCCCTTGAGAACCTGTTCCAGTGTTTCATTACCCTCATATTAAAAACTACCTCCTAACATCCAAACTAAATTTACTTTTCTCTAATATAAAACCATTGTCCCTTGTCCTATCACTACAGGCTTAGATTTACAAATAATTTGACTTTGATGTTAGTTTTTAAAGCTTAAGGTGGAAATGAGTAAGAATTTTTGGTGGGATTTTCTTTTTTCCTTTTTTTTAGGAGAAGAGGTCAAGAATCCTCAGAAAGCCATACCCATAGGAATTGTGGTGTCCCTGCTTGTCTGCTTCATGGCCTATTTCGGAGTTTCAGCTGCACTGACCCTTATGATGCCGTATTATCTACTAGACGAGAAAAGTCCTCTGCCAGTAGCATTTGCATATGTTGGATGGGGTCCTGCAAAATATGTTGTAGCAGTGGGATCCCTCTGTGCTTTGTCTACAAGGTAAAGACATTGAAATACTAATTTTACTGGGGAAAACTCATGAATAATATATGACATTCAAATGTATGTCATTGATTCATGTTGAAGGCTTAGTTCCTGCATGTTTTAGACTTAAGCAGGTCTTTATCACATTAAGTCCATCAATTTAAGTTCCTTTTTTTTTTTCAATTGTACTGTTATTGAATTCCACCTCTTGGCATATTACCTAAAAGGTTTTTTATCCATTAAAATAAAATATTTATTTTCAGACATGTGACCTGCAAGTTATTAACTGATAAAATAAACCTCACCCCTTTTGTCATTTCTTGCTATGTACTCCCAGTGACTCAGTAGCTTTATGGGCTCTGTGTATTTGCAGGCAGAATTGAAGAGATGATTAACTATCTCCACTCTTCAACTTTGTTGCCTGTCTCTGTTTTCCTCCAGTAGGCTGTCTGTCTTCTGACATCATCCCCTCCTGCGGCTTCTATGTGGGTATTTGAGATGCAGATTATAGCTGTGAACTTATTATAATTTATTCCCCTTTGTGAAACTGTGGATGTAATCTTAACTGTGATTTTGATTAAAAGGTCATGGTGGGCATGACATATGGTAGTGTGAGTTCATATATGTATCACACTCCAATTGGAATGTGCTATAAACACTTTCATAGAACAGGACAGTGCTTGATACTTGAATTTAGAGATGGAATAGTGCTGATGCCAGTCTTCTATCTGAGCTCATGTATGTGTGCTTCACTGGTAAGAATACTGTCTGCCTTTCTGTAAAGATAAAAGACATGCCCATTGAAGCACTAATTCTAGTATCACTCTGAGATAACCCTGTAAGCATTAGCCTGAAGAAGATGAGCACATTGACAGTTGATAATAGTTTAAAGGAAAGAAATATTTTTATGTAGGAGGGGGTAGAAAATGGAAATAGTTTCAGAATGACATTAAGAGACTCATCAAGTGACTGAAGAATGACACAGTTGGGTAGTTCATTCTGGGGTTACAGCTATTTTCTAACTAGTTGTCATGGTGCCCTCAGTTTGGAGGGTTTTATTGAATTTGTCATCTATATTGATAAATAGTAGAATTTATATATAAGCAGAAATTAAAGAAATTAATACTGGAAAACAAATGAGTTGAGATGGTAAAATGCTTTTTTTTTGGTAAATTTGGACTGTTGGTCTCTTTTCCCAGTGTATTCTGAGGACCTCGATTTACTTACATGCAGAGGTTAACCTCTCAGTCTGTTGACTGAAGTTCAAAACAAAGGAAATTATATTTCATATTCCTCAGCTTAGAGGTATAATTAAGGAAAAGTATTTGGCATCATTGCTTTTTGGTTCACATAGGTACCTCTTCTAATATTATGTGGTGACCTTGCTTCCTCAGAATAAAGATGTTTGTTAATAATTCTGCTATTTATGTGAATGCAATTTAAGATGGATAAGACAAATAAATTTCACAGAGCCACAACAACCAGCAAATTTGGCAGTGAATTTTAACAGTATCCTTATTTGAAAAATCAGGTGTCATTCTGATTCAGAAAAAGGTTCTTTTTTTGGAAGGAACATTCATACATCAAAATCAGTTCACTCATTTGTGCCTAACCTTAACAACTTGTGTCTCACAAGCATTACTGCAGGTAATTGGTATCTGTGGTACGCAAAACCTGTGCCTTCTCTAAGTGCTACAGTTGGTTTTTTAAAGTAAGAAAGGCAACCATTCACCTGGGTAAAAACTCATGTGCTTGTTGCAGAGGTCATGCTGGCTATAGTTTTTGCCTTTTCTCAGTGCAGTGTTTTTTATTTTCTTAATTATAATTGCACTTATTTTGCTTAGAGGGAAAGAAGTTTGTTTTAAAAAAGAGCTTCAAGTTATAAACATTTTTTAAGCTTTCTGTGTTCTGCTAATAACACATTTAATTGTGATAGCTTTGTTTCTTAAAAAAACAAAACCCAAACAAAAAGACCCAAATAAAATGAACCAATCTTATTAAAGCTTGGCTAGAGGTGCTTTAATTGAAAGAAATAATATGCCGACATATAAATGTGTGGTGCTTACTTTGAATTACTGTTAATCAGCAGCCTCACATGGAAATCTAGAGTGTAAGAAATGCTGCTAATGCTTATTGATTTGCTGCTGCTGACTGACAGACTTTCTCCAGGAATACTAAAGCTTAATTGCATACTTAGTGTGACCTGGAACATGTCCTGGTCCACTAATACCCAAGAACTACAGTGATGGCAAAAGTTATTTTGCTAATCTACTTATCTAATTAAAAAAAAAAAATCAAAGAAACCAACTTTACAGGGAAAAGGAAATTTCTATTTGTCTGATCTGTAGTATCTTGGGCTATCAGGCTTTCTGGTTTTGTCTTACAATCATCAATTTTGTTTCTATACATACCGTTAATTAACATTGTTTATCTTGTCCATGATACACTCTGCATGAACTGTGTTTGCCATGTTGCATGTGTTTGCTTTTTACTCAGTCTTCTTGGATCCATTTTCCCAATGCCACGTGTAATCTATGCTATGGCGAAGGATGGGTTGCTTTTCACATGTCTAGCTCAAATCAATTCCAAAACGAAGACCCCACTAGTTGCTACTCTATCGTCTGGTGCAGTAGCAGGTGAGACTGAGAGTTGATCCTTGTAAAGAAAGATGCACTGCTGAACACGTTGCATATATATGGAAACAAACCACCGTTGTGCAGCTTTGATTTGCTTTGGACTGAAATGATCAGGTCTGATTCTTGCTAGGTAAAGTAGGCTTCCAGTAAAACTTTTCTCTGCCGCAGATTTTGTTGTTCGTTGGATAACCTCAAGAGCTTTGAAAGCCTAGATTCAAAATAAACAACCACCCTGAGCCAAGAACATCAAACAACCAAACAAAAAACCAAGAGTAGCAACACAGAGCCTAAACCAATACTATACCTAAACCCATTAACTCTTCCAAGCTTTCTTTTTTGTGTAGTTGGGTTTACCAGTAAAGCATTGTGCTCTTAATAACCTGTATTTGAACTATACATTTTTCTGTTCTAGTCTTCTCGGCTCTATGTTCCCTTTGCCCCGAATTCTGTTTGCCATGGCACGCGATGGGTTACTCTTTAGTTTTCTTGCCAAAGTGAGTAAGAGGCAGGCACCAGTTTCTGCCACCTTGACAGCAGGGTTCATCTCTGGTAAGCTCTCAAAGCCCATATTACTTAAAACTGAGACTGAAGCACTCTATGCACATGCATGGTACCTCATATTTTTTAAAAGGGCTGCTTGTTATCTTCCCTTGCATGTACAATGGGAATAAAATTGCCAAATAATCGAAGGGTGTAACATTGTGCCAATCATGGTGGTGGTGGTGGTGATATCCTTAACATCACACAATTCAAAATTATTTCTTTTTTTTCTTTTTTTTTTTTTTTTCTTTTCCAATATTGGCCTCTCGTATGGTGAATAAGATTGTTACTTAATCTAAGTCCCTTAGTCTGTTGGTCTGCTTACAAGATTTCCTTGTCTGATGTCCACCTATATACTTAACCCATCTGTAACGGAGGAGAACAATTGTTATGTCTTATGTCAGACATGAGGGAAAAAAGTCTGCATTTGGAGCAGGATCAACTTTTGTGTAAAATACAAAGATCTGAAGATTTTCTTCTAAAGAAAATTATTCTGGTTTCATATAGGCATCGCATACTGTGGTTGAGTGGCATGTGTGTGTGTTGTGGGGTTATGTGTGTATGCACATGTATGTACATACACACATGCTCACACTTACTTGAGCAAAATAGCACTTTGGGAGCTGTTGCCAACTCTTAAATGCCTAAAATACAACTGTTTTGCTTTTGTCCATTCTTCTTGCAGAAGTACATGCCCCAAATTCATTGCTATTTCAGTGGGATATCTAATTAAGAAAGTGGGAAGCTCTAGAAGTATTTAACTCAAAGGCAAATAAATAAGTCTTAAATGTAATTAAAATATGATATACATGCCTTATAATATTTTGAAATCCTGGCTGAAATTGGTATCAAATAAGAGGTTCAGAACTGAGACCAAAATATTACTGTTTATAGTCAGAGTCATCCTCGGATGCAACAAGACTGGAACTGCTCACACCATGCACTTGACAGTAGTTTGGGAAGGCAAGGGCATTGTCCAGATAGTTCTCAGAAGAAGCATTAATAGCCCTTCCCATTTCTTTGGTCAGATCACACATCAATTTCTTAGCATTACTTCTATTACTTTGACTCTATAGAATTTGGATTTATAATACTGACATGTTCCCCCATAGTAATTTGGAAGTGGAGTTATGTGGGATTAAATTAACATCTTCATCTGAAATCATGGTAGAAGGAAAACCACATGACCCAGCTGGAAATCTGACTGCCATAGCCCTGACTACAGCTATGAAGCAGCCATCACTTGGACTGTTTTTAGACAGTTAGGTGAATTTGCTGTGTCAACCACTCAGCTGAAGACAGCTTTATCTGGCTGAAGAATGAGTAATTTCTTCTTCTGTTTTTAAAAATACAGTTATTTAATTACTTGTGGCCATAAATAGTTTTGCTAGAACAGTTGCTGTTGTGGTTCAGCTCCTGCCAGAAACTAAGTACCAGGCTACCACTTGCTCACTCCTCCTTGCCCCCTTGAATGAATGGGGAGAGGAATCAGAAAAAGAAAAAAAAAAGAAAAGAAAAGGAAAAAAAAAGTAAAACTTGTGGGTTAGGAATGGTTTAATAATTGAAATATAATATAAAGCTGTAGTAGTAGTCACAACAACACAACAACAATATTTTAAAAGGGAGATAACAAAACCAGAGTGAAATAAAACTCAAGAAAAACAAGTGATGCACAGTGCAGTTGCTGACCACCTGCTGACCAATGCTCAGCCAGTCCCCAGGCAGCAATTGGCCCCTCCTGGCCAACTCCCCTCTGTTTATATGCTGAGTGTGACAGTTTACAGTATGGAATGTCCCTTTGGCTAGGTCAGGTCAGCTGTCCTGGCCATGCTCCCTCCCAGCCTCTTGTGCACCTGATTGCTGGCAGAGCATGGGAAACTGAAAAGTCCTTGACTTAGGGTAAGTGCTACTTAGCAACAACTGAAACATCAGTGTGTTAGCAACATTATTCTCACACTGAATAAAAAACAACAAAAACCCCACAAACAAACAAATAAAAAAAACAACAAAAATACCCCAACCCAACAAACACAACACTACCAGGAAGAAAATTAACCCTATCCCAGCTGAAACCAGGATATCTATGGATATACACAACAGCTTATATTATCTGACTTTTCATTCATAGCTTTAAGAAATGTTAAGGAGATTAAATGTTTGGCCCTTTCGTTAAATCCATCAGATCAAGACTGCAGCTGAGTCAACTGTCACATGCTATTACTCTGACTTACATTTTCACATGTGGTGATTGCAATTACAAAACTACACACAGCTAAATATTTTGGTGTCAGTCCAAGTTTTCACCATAAATTGATCTACTGTTGTTTCTTGGAGCAGAATTGAGAGGTAGAAAAGCGATACTGTGTCTATTTTTTTTTTCCTCTGGGTCAGAAACTCACAGGCATTTTTTAGTTTTATTTTAATGAAAAACAATGTTGTGACCTACAAAGTAGCTTTTAGAAGCTATGACTACAAGGTAAATATAGCTACTGTGTATCAGATTATAGAAGGTTCTGTTCTTCCTCCGCTTTGCTTACCTGGATTCTTTTGAGTATGCAAAGCAGTGAGGTATTCAGAAATCGACCCAGTAAATGACTTCTTGGATTAAGGAACATCCTCTGTCTTTGAAGAAAACAGGATAGTCCTCCTTCCTTCATTGTGAAAGAGGACTTAGATGAAATAAACCTTCTGTAATGGAGTGATCTTGTTTTCTGAAAACCACATTTTGCTTTCTCATTCAGGATCAAATATCAGGGGAATGTGTCTTTGTGCACTTATGCAGCTGTCTACAAATATATTACCAAACATAACATATTGTCACAGAATCATACACAGAATCACAGAACATTAGGAACTGGAAGGAAGATCATCTAGTCCAACTCCCCCTGCCAGAACAGGATCAGCTAGAGTAGATAACACAGAATTGCATCCAGACGAGTTTTGAATGTCTAATGATTTCTGAATATATAAAAATTAGTGTATACATATACAGTGTGTAAAGATGACATTTCTGAGTTTCTTTTGATGTTGAGATTACTGATGATTTGAGACATTAGGTATTTTTAGGTTATTTTTTTTTTGCGTCTCAACAATGTTGAGAGAATACAACTATTTTAAGAGGTTCTGTGACCAGATATGTTTCAAATCAATTAGCCTTTAATTTAGCAATGGCTTGTGCTAACTTCTTTATGAGCTATTTGTGTCACTGTGCAAACAGTATAGACAAAAAAAACCCCAAACATTCCAGAATCTCTAGAAGAATGTGGCATTAGCTTTTGTAAACAACAAAGAGTGCTGTAGTTCCTCTCACTGTCATGGAAGTTTCTGTCTCTGATTTCAGGGATCTTAAGGATATAAGTTCTTGTGAGATTTTGCTGGCCTTTCCTGAAGGCTGCTTGAACTTATCACATTTTTAGTAAATAATCAAAATTTAAAACACTGCAAAACTATTTTTATTTGAAACAAAATGCTGAAAGTCCTCTTGACAGAGCTCTTTCTCAGTTCAGCAGAAGATTTACATACCAGTGACCAACTGGGTCGGATCATTTTGCCCCAGTTTTGCTGTGGGATCCATCCTCCTAGCTTTCCTAAGTTTTTCTTGATGGATCTGAACCTTACTTTATAAAACTGTATTTTAATGCGGTCCAAATTCAACAGGCCATGCGTGCAAATGCTTCAAGTGCAAGTAAGTCAAATATGAATGGCTTGATTGTGCAGGATGACTGTATGGCTCATCAGTGCATATCAATACGAAGGAGATTCCCAGATGTAAGGAATTAGGTTTGGCAATGTTGGTGTTGACTTAAAAAATGTGTTTTGATTACCATGGTTTCACTTACAGTGCTGTCAGTAAAACCATGTAAAGTTACCCTGCAGACAGAGTTTTAAAACCTCAGCTCTTAGTATGTTTTAATACTAATTTAAAACCTCAGCTCTTAGTATGTTTTAATACTAAACTTAGCATTTCCAGTTGGACTCAGTGATCTTACACATCTTTCCAACCTAAACAGTTCTGTGATTCTATGTCAGCTCCATATAAATATTTGTATTTTCTTTTATTTTCTCTTTTAGCTATAATGGCTTTTCTGTTTGACCTAAAGGCTTTAGTGGACATGATGTCTATCGGTACACTCCTCGCTTATTCGCTTGTGGCAGCCTGTGTCCTCATTCTTAGGTGAGTCAAAAACCTCTTATGTATTCTACTGTGTTTTATTTCATAATGGTCAGGATTTTTGTTGCTAGATAGCTAAATGTTTAAAAATTGGCTGTATGTATATAAATGGCAACTAGGAAGCAGTGACCCATCAAAGAAAACAATGCTGTGTTGTCATATAACAGTAACTTGAGTCAAATCTTCATGTAAAATCTAGACACCTTTCAATTTCTGGAAGATGTATTGGTCCAAGCATTGGTCCTGAAAGTACTAAGTGTAAGCTTGGGTATGAAATTCAGTGAATGCTATTTTGATATGAACACAATCTATGCTGTGTGTCAGGTCTGTGTCTTGTGGGGTCTGTATGTGAAAGGTGTAGATACTTTTGAGGTAGCTCACAGGATGAACAAGTTCAGAGAATCGCTTTGTATTACCCCAGTCAGAAACATAAGACCAGCCAAGTGTTTCAGGTTGTGGTGGTCCTAGAAGAGAGTGCAAATATTAACTCTCAATGAGTGAACTTCTAAATTATTGTCAGTAAAACTCTGGTATCTGTTCTATCTGTAAAGATATGGAATAGTTCTATTGCAAAAGACAAAAAAAAGAAAAAAAGATAAACCAAACCAAACCCAAAACCAACTAAGTCCAGACACACAGCAAGGTGATTGTGGGATGAATGCTTTCACAGTTAAATTAGATGTACCACAGTGGTCTTGACAGTAATAAATTTAAATAGAATTTTCCTGATTCAGGAAGTTCAGCTATGTGGACAGTGGTTATAGCTCACTTTGTTGTGCGTTGCACTTTTTAACCTAAAAAGTCAGTCTTTATTACTTAAGAATAAATAACTTTCAGAAGTGTAACAGGTTAAATTTAGCTCAAATTCATAGTTGCAATAATTAACACTTTATAAGAAATTGATATTTTATCCCATGGTGACTTATTTAACATATATATTTTTTTAAAATGCACTTAAATTCTAACAAGGCAGATGGATAATTTCAGTTTATCCCAGTTAGTAGGCCTCATACAGTACATGAAACAAGTCAGAAAGAAGCTCCTTTACTCATTCCCTGACACTGACCACCAGATTCTGTCCCCTTTTATTGTGTGTACAGGACTGGTCATTTATCCAACCCATTCACATAGCTTAAAATACTGTCCCCTAAATCCCCCTCCNNNCCCCCCCCCCCCCAAAAATAAAAAAAAGTGAATTGCCAAACTTGGTTTATATATGATAGTGACTATATATGACTATATATGCTGCTGCAGTGCAGTTATGAATCAGGAAATTCTGAATGTCTACTACAAAGAATTTAATATTTAAACACATTCTTAGAGCTGTGTTGCTGCAAATCCTAAAGTAACTGTAATTTTGTTATTATCCTGTTTGTTTATGCATAGGTACCAACCCAGTTTAACCTATGAGCAAACAAAATATTCCCCCGAAAAAGCAGCTTTGGCTGCGTCTGAAAGGGAATCTGCAGTAAGTGAATCACAGATAAATATGATACAAGAGACTCACTTCAATCTTCAGGCCCTCATTAATCCATCCAGTTTACCTACTGAGCAGACTGCAACTACTGTCAACTTTTTAGTAGGTCTATTTGGTAAGTGTTTGGCTGTCCAAACTCATGTAATGGAATTTTGTTAAGGACAACATTAAAAATCCAGTGATGATATGCCTTCTTTCAGTCAAAATTAATGCCTCTTGAATGCTTTTATACTTCTTGATGGATCCAATCTGTAGTCTAGTATATTTTGCTTTCATTGTTTTCATTATAACATTTCATACTGAAGACTTGCTATCATTCTTAACAGTCACTTCCCATTCAATGAAGAGATTGTGACCTCTTCCCTCTTTCCATCAGCTTGCTTGGTTTGTGGCTTAAGTGTCCTCACTACATACGGGATTCAGTTCATTGCTAACTTGGAGCCCTGGAGTATTGCCCTTCTTGCTGTGTTGTTGGTGTCCTTCATTGCTACCATTCTCCTCATCCAAAGGCAGCCTCAGAACCAGCAGAAAGTGGCATTTATGGTGAATAACGTCTTCTTTATGTTATTTTCTAATGAGGGGCTTGAATGGATTCCAACAAGTGGGAGAGGGTCAGAGAGACAGATGGTTCTTTTACAGGCAGTCTTTCCTTAATGCACTGTCACTGTAGTGTTTTTTTGCTGAAGGTAAGGGTAGCAGATGGCCTTGGCTGTGCAGCCCAGTCCAGATCTCAGGAGTACAGAAAGGGTGTTAATTGTGCACAAATTTAACGTGTGACATGTGTAGGAGCATCACGGCATAAAATGGCTGTGCCACTGATGTTGGTGCGAACAACTGCTATTACAGCTAGTGGGTTTGACAGCACTGGTCTTCTAGGTGTTCCTCTAGGCAAAAGTGCATGTTGCTGAGGCTCAAGTAATTTTAGATCTCAATGTAAGCATTTAGAAACTGGAAAATGATTCTGGAAGCTGATTATTGTACAATCACTTGTCCGTGTTGTGCACAGTGCTTTGGACCACTGCACAGTTCATACCTTCCAGAGGATAATCCTTTCATTTTGAGCTTTCACTTACATTCTATGATCGGTTATTTAATAGAGCATTTAATGTAAATAATGAAGCATAGTGACAAAGGTCAAGGAATCTGGTGGCGTTGGGGAGGAGGCTTTCCAGAAAGAAGGGGTATATAAAAATACATAATATTTTTCAGCTGTAGATAGAGGAATTCATCAGTGTATATTCAGCACATACTGCCAAGTCTTTCTGTGCAGCCCTAGAAAATACATATTCAACACAATGTATTTTAAAAGTATGCAGAAACTGGTGATTAAGTGACAAAGAAAATGCCACTATATTCCAGTAACAATCCCAAGCACAAATACAGGCTGGGTGGTGAATGGCTGGAGAGCAGCCCTGAGGAAAAGGACCTTGGAGTCTGGGTTGATGAAAAGCTCAACATGAGCCTGCAGTGTGCACATGCAGCCCAGACAGCCAACAGAGTCCCGGACTGCATCAAGAGCAGTGTGGCCAGCAGGGCAAGGGAGGAGATTCTGCCCCTTTACTCTGCTCTCCTCAGACCCCACCTGGAGTACTGTGTGCAGTTCTGGAGCCCTCAGCACAGGAAGGACATGGAAGTGTTGGAGCGGGTCCAGAGGAGGGCCACAAAGATGATCAGAGGGCTGCAGCAGCTCTGCTATGAGGACAGGATGAGAGATTTGGGGCTCTTCAGCCTGGAGAAGAGAAGGCTATGAGGAGACCTGATAGTAGCCTTCCAGTATCTGAAGGGGGCCTACAGGAAGGCTGGGGAAGGA
>VWZE01007804.1:499293-559054 GCA_013396675.1 Eubucco bourcierii
GAGCTGTACTAGTGGGAGATGTCCCTGCCTATGGCAGGAGGTTGGAACTAGATGATCCTTGAGGTCCCTTCCATCCTTACCATTCTATGATTCTAAGAATTTTACAATTCTACTTTAGTGATTAGATGTGTCACCTCTAGTTTGCGTGACACACAAGAAATTATGTTCAATACAAACATATTAAATATTTCCTTTTAGGTTCCACTATTGCCATTTTTACCATCATTCAGTATCCTGGTAAACATTTACTTGATGGTACAATTAAGCAGAGACACTTGGATCAGATTTAGCTTCTGGATGGCACTTGGTAGGTACATTTGTCTGTACTGGTCACCTTTCCATGAATCCCATCTTAGAATATTTGATTCTCTTCCTTTACATATTTGAAAAAGAGTCTTTGTTTTAATAAAAGTCAGCTGATATTTCTGATCAAAACAAATACATGCTTGTGAAGCAGTAGTTACATGTATTCAAAACTGTAAGTATAAGTTGAGTCCTAGAATAGCTATAAGACTAATTTCTGTAAGCCACTTTCTTTTTTTTTTTTTTTTTTTCTTTCCTAATAACTATAGCTAAGATTGCACAGAAATCTGTTTATAACAGATTTCTTCCCAGTGTATCAGTCATTCACCTTTAAGATATGGAAGACTGTATTAACTGCATCTAGACATACATTAGAGATAGAAGTTTCCATTATTAGAGCATTAGTGCAAAGATGATACACTGGAATTTGCATAGAAGCAGGGAAGACCTTCAGATACCTGAAGAAGAAACTTATTTTGGAAAAATATGTTCAGCCAGAGTGCAATAACTAACTACATTTTAATGTCTGAATATGAATTTTTTTTTTTTCTTTTGGAAGGCTTCCTCATTTACTTTGCTTATGGCATCAGACACAGTCTTGAGGGTCATCGTAGCAATGGAGATGATGATTCTTGTTCAGAAAATAGTGGGTTGCAAGAAAAGAATCCTGTAGCAGAAATGGATGAACCTGAAAATGCAAATGAAAGTGATCGATTTCTTTCACGTGAGAGGACAAGTGAATGTTGATCTACGCAAACACAGAAGAATTTTAAACACTTAATTGATAGTTTACTTGCAGACTAAAATTTCAAAAGGTTTCTGACAACATTGTGCCTCTTGAAAGTGTTTACTACAAGGCCTGGGTGACATTTTGGACAAGCTCCTAATCCATCCTCATCATTTCAGAACTGACAGCATGGAGATTAATATTTAAATTAAAGGAAAAAAAAAAACCAAAAACCACAACAAAAACAAACCAAGGAAGAGAAGTACCTGTTGGGAAGCAAAAATGTGCATGCATTGTTTGAACTTTCATCCAAAATCACTGTCAATCAGAAAATATGAAGAAGTGTCTGCAAGAACTGACTATTTGACACTACACTGTGAACACAAGTGCCTTTTGTACTTTTTTGCTTATCTCTGTTTCATCCTTTGGTCACTAACAGCTATCTTCTTTCTACAGATGTAACTCTCACAGGAGATAAATTGCAGACAGGCCTGGAAAGTATTAGCAAAACAAATGGTAATTATACAGCTCTGATTCCGTGCAAAAAGTAGACAATCATCTATTTATGTGCAAAGAAATAATGGCTTACCATTATTAATCAGTAGTCATGTAGAACTCAAACAGCAAAGATACTTAAAAGCTTTTGGTCCCATTAAATAGCATTCAAGATTTCTACTTACGTTAATTCCTTTCAGAGATGCTGCCTGTATAAAATAATACCTCCAAGAGGAGCTGTGTTTTCTGCAAAAGCAACTGGGAAATAATCTGTTTGTCATACTGTTGACAGTAATTTTCAGATGTGATTTAGCAAGTGTTGTCCTTTTGGTTTTGGGTTCTATCTCTGGTTACGCAATTTTGTACTTATATACAGCAGTCATCAAGTTTTCCTCTTCCAGTTTATTTCTTCCACACTTTCTTCTCCTTTATCATGTGCCCAAGCTGATATTTCTGATATTAGTTGTTACACATTGGTTCTTCTCAGAAATATTAATGCACAAAGTCCCAGCCTTCTTTTCAAATGCAAGAAAGATTAAAAAAACCCTAATAGGTAGAATGTCCAAATGCTAATTTACATAAAGAATGAAAGAATGAGTGGACAATTTTTTAACGAACTGCTGGGAATTGAAACTTTCTTTTAACATGAAAGTTGGGTTACCTGTCAAAGGCTCACAGGCATTTTAAAACTTATTCTCAGCAAAGAGTAGGCTCAAGTCCCACAAAAGATTCCACAATATGAAGTTGTTTTGCAAGAATGCATTTATAAAAATAACTTCCCTAAAGTAAAAACTGCCTTGAGCTTTGTCGTGGAGACTTGCAATCTGTTGCTGGTACTAATCATTGATATTAATCTCCGTCATTCAGTATGAAGACTTAAGATCCCCATAGAGCTGTTTTGACTGACAGTGAAAGGCACCTTACTGTTTATAATAGCTGGAAATTCAGGGAAAAAGAAGAGAGGAAAAAAAAAATCCCAAACAAACTAGCTAGGCTGCTTCTGTCTCTCTGCCATTCTTTTCACAGCAATAGATTCACACTTTTTAATCTTAAAATGATTTCCATGTTGTGAGAAAGTAGAGTGTCTAAATGTTGAAGGGCAGAAGAAGAAGCGCTTCTTGGTAAGAGAACCCTGCAATGGGCTGGTATCCCACCATGGAGCAAGTCTGATGCCTGTCTTCTCAGCTTGAACTGGCAGGAGAGGGTGCTGCAGTGCTGGCAGCATCGAGTGGATAATGTGTGCTGTTGCAACAGTGGTCTCTACTGGCTACTCAGGAGTAGCAATGTGGAAATGCAGAAGGCATGCAACAGGTGTACACCTACCTCTTAACTGTGTATGCATCTCATAACTGCAAATGCCTGAGGATCATTGTTTTAGAAACTGGTGGTCCTTAAAAATGGATGGAACACAGAAGATGTGGTCAAACTGTAGGGTAAGAGGCAACGGGATACTGACTTTTTAATATATACTCATCCATCCAGAACTGATGATGCATTTACAGCCACTTCTTTCCACAAATCATCATTTTGCAAATGCCATTAAAGACTGAAGTCTCTATGTAATACAAGTGGATGATGTGCTAAGTAAATATTTGGTTGATAGGAATGGACAGCAATTCCAAGAGCAGGTCTTAGAGCTATTGATAACTTTCAACACCTCTCTCAAGTGAAAGGAAGAGCTGTCTGTGTCAGCTGTATCTGCTGCCTTAATTGTACTTCTCAACTAGGGCCCATTTTTATACCATACATGACAAAAGAACTACACATTCTCATTTGAAGTAGTACAAATTTAAGAATATCCAGGCTCTTGAAAGGAATCCAGTGCAGTGATTCTTAGATATGTGAAAACAAACATTTTGTCATAAGTAATCAAAAGATTGAGTACATGAGTGTACATTCTGTTTTCTTAACCCCACAAGTATTCAAAATAGAGAAGCGGATGCTTTTGCTCATCAGATACAACTCTGTCAAGAGCATGGCTCCTTCAATGGTTTTATTTGCAGAATACATTCTTACCCTGTCTTGCCCAGTACTCGAGTCCTCATCTGCAAAAAATGTCATTGCTGTGCAAGCAAGTCAGCAGTGCTTAGGTAAAGCTCTGACACCTTTATAAACCTATTATGAAACAACTTTTAAAAAATTCCTTACGTGTTTCTGTTAGTGGGGAGCAGAGACTTACTTTTTCCTGTGGTGCTGATACTGCAGAGCAGGTGAGCCAGACTCCCAGGATGCAACCTGCTGCTGTTCTGTGATGTGCAAAGAAGACCCCATTCCCTTCCTAAACTATCTTATAGAATGTATGTGTGCATGCCTGTCTGTATGTTTCCATCTGTCTGACATTGGCCCACAGTGATTTTGAGGAGTTCTTAAAGTAATTTCTATACTGCACTGGATTTTTTCCTCATAAGGATACTGTCAATATGAAAATTTTCTGACTAAAGCAAGTGCTAGGTAAGGCTTGTGGTGATGATTAAAGAAAATACATCTTCAATCTTTTTTACCTAATGGATATGTCAGCACTTTATGTATTGACAGCTTCCCCTTTCATTTGTATGAGTATTTCTTTTCTCCTTGTTAGAGAAATTAATTCTACAAAAATAAAAGGTTGTGTCTGTACAAATGTTGCTAAGATGGAAGCAGTTGCAGCACAGGAATTGCCCACTTAACTAATGAGATATAAAATTAAATTCATTGGGTTTTCTTGCTTGCTTCTGCTGCACAAAGCTTATTTATATGTGTGTACAGTCAATTAGTCAGTGGCTGAGTAAGAATATGACAAGCCCCAAGATATTTATGCTGATCTTGGTATCCAGTTGTATATGCAGTCTCCAAATTCCAGATGCTTTAGTGGGACTTTGCAGGAGCAAAGGATATGCCATATATGAAACAAATCCTGATTTTGTTTTTGTGTTTGCTGTATGTCTGTACTTGCTGAGAGCAGCTGAAAGCACAAGTCCAGTGGAATGAAATAGTTGCTGTTATTTTTCAACACAGTTGAAAATGTTGTAAGTTGTTCTGTGGAAATAGTAAAAGTACATGTTCATACAAAATTATCTATTATTGGAGGTAACTTACTGGGTTTTGGATTTTTGTTTTTTGGTAGAAAATCCTCCAAAAACTTTACTTGCATTGATAAATTCTGGATATGCCTTTAGACAAAGGAATTATTCTTATCTAGTTGGATTTAAGAAAGTAAGCCAAATCCTGTTTAAAGGAGAACAAATAAATTTTTTTGTTCTGAGGGATAAGAGTTATAAAACATTTCTATAGAATTCATATTAACTGATCTTCTTGTTATATCCCAGTCCTAATTCTGCAATAGGAAATTTTATGAATTGTCTATTATCCTGGATGAAACTATTTTGTTAATTTTTCCTGCACAACAAATGCCAGCCAGAAATCTGAAATCTGTCATATTATGCTTATATCACCAGGTGTTTAAGCCATTTATTTTACCTGCCATTTATTTTAGAGCATTATCAATGATAAATGTCAATAGTAGTGGTAGAGGGTTACTTATTTACTTAGGAATTTAACTGTGCCATCCAGAAACTTCAAATGATACCAGGAATTCAGAGGCAATACTAGGTGAAATTTAAATATATATTCTGGTTTTTTAGGTGATAAATGTGTGAGTCCAGCCACCTTTCTCCTAAAATTTATGCACATATATATATGGCATACTGTTGTCATGGAAGTTTTTATTAAGTACTGCTATCAGATGTGCCATAAGCATCCTGAGATACTGAAAGCTGAACGGCCTGGGTGAAATTCATGGCAGTGCGGAAAATCTATGTGGGACTGTGCAATCATTTTAATCAGGTGTGATGCGTTTGGCATTGAGGTGTGTTTTGTATAGCAGAAATTTAATCCAGGTGATGGTTGCCATGTGCTACTTGATTACCTAAAAAATAAAAGCACCTTTTAATGCTTTTGGGCCCTAACTCTTCCTCGACTTGCAAGGAAGTTTGTATGAATTGTAGTATGCTCGTTGAAAGCACTGAGGTTACTCAGTGTTAGACAAAGAGATATTTTGTGAAAAAACAAGTGCTTTTTCATACAGCACAGGATCTTTGTATTTGTTGGTAATTTCTGTACCTTTAATATTTCTTCCTGGTATATGTTTTGAGGACCTCTGCATTTTTAATAATTGGACCTTTCCAAAGCTAAAAATCTTCACTATGTCTTGATCTGTTTTCTATTCAATTTTAGAAACCAAACTTCTCAACATTAGCTCAGTTGAAGGTTTTTCTGTCCACAGATATGCATTACAAAGAACTATGTGTGTACATATATTTCATTATTTTTGTTAGTTGGACAAATTCTGTTGTCTTTGTATATTTTCATTGAGCCTTGTGCCAGGCAAACTCCAGCTCCACTGGTAAAAGTTTAGTCGGAGTCAGGACAAAGGAAAAAAGGATTTGAGTGTTTAGGAAGGTTTTTTCTTGTGTGTTGCCAGAAAGTAAAGCATGAAATACATGTTGTACCTTTTTTTTTTTTTTTTTTTAAAAGTGGTGTGCATCTTTTTAAAAAACATTAGTGTTCATATTAATTTGAATTTTTCTTTTTGTTCATATCTATGTTGTAGTGATTATTTCCGTATTATGTGCTGCTGAGCTTTAACATGTAGATAGAATGATTATGACACTTAAACTACACATTTGTATTTCTTTGCTCTACCAAAATGAAATGTCTTGAACTTTTAAGAATGTAAAATTGCTTCTATTTAAGAATATGGTGCTTGTTTTTTTTTTCACTTTTCCAATAGAATTGCAATCAGCCATATTTTTAGTCACCTTAGTTCCAGACTGAAAATTACGTTGTTCTTTCTTTACTGTAAAATGTGCTTCATAGGATAACAATTGTGCATTTGTTCTGTATTTTTTAAATAAAGTTGAGTATCACTTGTATGTATTTCATACAACAGCTCTAACTTTAACCACCATTACAGTTTCAGTAAACACTAAAATAATGTAGGCACTTAATAATCATTGGGGCATCAGCTATCTCATGTCATGACATTATGCAAATCATAACTCATTTAAAACAAGTAACATGGTAACTCATATGCATTTTACAGAGGGGAAAAAACCCCTCATGTTTTATGTTTAAATATTTTATTTTTCCAGTGGTCTGCTGATGGAGATAGTAGCAGTGTTTGATTCATGCTTCTTTCCAACCAGTCAAGAAGTCACTGAAATAGAGAATAACACCCTTTGACTTGGGCATTTCGTCTTACAGTGCCAAACCAGAGATGATGTTAGGTTTGATTTCCAGGCAGAACGAGTAGCTCTTGGCATTCATGGTGCTCAACTTTCTGAAGCACCACGCCTTGTCTTGGCAGCATACAGCCTCAGAGTTGAATGGGTTAACTCACTGTTGTTTCCCTTTTTCCTTTCTGAAATGAAAAAAACAAACAAAAATAGAACTCTGAATGCTACTGGGGGTACATTGAAAGAGTAAAAGCCTGAGTCAGAGCAACAAATAGCAGTAACCTTGAGGTTGAGAACCACACTCCCACAGACAATTCAAGACACTGAGTAAAACGCAGGTCATTGCATCAAACCCATAAGAAGTGCTAGGCAGGATTGTCATAGGGCTGTAGAAGGAAAATGAGACCGTGAAGTTTCATCATTTTACTCCCCACCTGTGCTTTACCGCTAATTAGATAGCCCAGGGTATCTAGTTCTGCGCAGCCTGATCTAGTTCGAGGCGTCCCTGCTGACCGCAGGGGGCTTGGGCAAAGACGACCGTTGAGGGTCCCTTTCGACCCAAGGTAATCTGTGAGACGGTGGTGGGGAAACCTCGTCACCGACCTCACCTGTCCCGTGAGAAGCCGCAGAGATGGAGCTGCACAAGGATGAGTTCAGGCTAGCCACAAGCAGTTGGAAGTCTTCCGCGAGTAAGCGGTGAAGGGCCGCAGCAGGTGCCCTGACTGGCAGGGGCGCTCTGCCGGGATCCCCTACCGCCTGGCCCCTGTCGTGGGGCGTCCCGGTTCTGCCCTCCATCAAGGAGGCAGTGCAGGTGGCTGCGGGAGTTCCTCTGGGCCTGCAGATCNAGGGGGCCGCCCCTTGCCGCCGTCGCTGCCTCAGTCCATCGCCCTGGCCTCTCCCGCCATGCGACTCTGTGTGCTGCTCAGCCTGATGCTGCTGCAGGAAACGCTGCTATACGGTGAGCTGCGACCCCCGCCGCCCTCCGCTCCGCCGGGCTCCCCTACTTTGGCAGTCGCCTCGGGCTTTCCTTATTACTGGGCCGCCTCTCTCACCGCCCTGGGCGCCGCTGCCCTTGCCCCACGCAGACGGTGACGGGTGCTTGCCGCCGACATCCCTCCCCGCCACGACAACCCCTGGGGCAGGGCCGGGGGCCATCTCGAGGGCGGCACCCACGCTCCCGTCCTGCTCGGCAGAGGCGGTGGTCTCTTGGTCTGCGGCCAGTAAGCCGCCGAGACGTTGTACAGGAGACCTCGAACGTGGTTCCAATCGTGCTGAGGCTTTGGGAGAGGTGCGTGCAGCCGGCTCGCCCTTTATTTTTCGGGTCGACTTTTAAGCCTGCGCCTAAACCGTGTTGAGGCTGGGTCAGTGCTGGATGTGATGCTCGGGTCTTAAAAAAATAAGTGAGAAAAGGTTTTTGCACTGTTCTTCGTTTGTAGAGAGTACCGAACTTTACTCATAATTCGGTTTCAGCTTGTAATGAAGTCTTGGTGGAGAAAGTTTTTGTCTGGGAGCCAATCTTTGACATACATAGACTGTTGCCTTTTTGCAAAATGAGAATAAAGTTACTGAAACTAATTCAGGAGAAACAAACAAACAAACAAAAAAAATTGTTTTTCACCATGGAAGATCTTGGGGAATAAGACCTGTGTAGCCCATGCAAGGGTTTGTGGGGAAATTGGAGACGGACTCCCAAGATGCAAGGTGAAGGGCAAAGGGTCACGTGTTAAAAATTCATCGAAGACTATTAAAAATACTTCACTCTGAGAGATGTTAAGCACTGAAACAAGTTGTCAGGGGAGGCTACAGAGGCTTCAGCTTTTGCAGTAGTTGGAACTCAGCTGGACAAAGCTCTGAGCAACTGCATGGTGCTGGAAAGGAACTTCCAGATGTCCTTTCCAGCCCAGTTTTTCTTATGACTATTTGTAAAGGAATTGCACGTTGGATCAGTGTGGTGTGGGAGAGGATTTCTGCTGAAAGATTTGATCTGTGGGTGTGCCATAATGCATCAAGAAGAGTGTTTTTTATTGAGAGAGAGAGGATTAAAAAAAACACAAAATGAGAAATGAGTTGTAGCTTGGGCAAAAGATTTCCCAGGCCTGTGTTTTTCTTACCTTTCCTAGTTTATAGTGACAAGGTGATTTATGCTGTGTCATCGAGAAGCTTAGTTACAGGAGAAAGTATCCTGGCATGTTTAGTGACAATTCTTTGTCTCAAACTAGAAGTCTAAGTCTTAAATGTTAACGTGATTTCAAACTATCTTTCCTAATTTAGCTTATGAACATGAAATAAGTGTCTCCAGGTATTCTATGTGAATATCAGTGTGTTACCCTGTATTGTCCTTGAGAAGGCTAAGGGAAGATCTTACTGCTCTCTGCAGCTACCTAAAAGGAAGCTGTAGTGAGGCTGGCATTGGCCTCTTCCACAAGGGATAGGATGAGAGGAAATGGACTTAAGTTGTGCCAGAGGAGGCAAATACCAGAAATACAGAACTGTCCACCTGGGCTTGTCACATTAGTTGTGAACACAAAGACTTTTGCCTTTGATCATAATCGTGGTGATAAAAACTATTCTTTGTGATAACCTCACACTTGATTATTTTTTTTTTTACCTTTCAAGTCCCATTAATACTGATGTTTCCAAGATGTAGCATGGGGCCTGCCTCATGGAGTGAGCACATCTTGTGGATTGTGAATGGAATTTCTGTGGCCTTCATTAGTTGTAACCTGTGGAGCTGTGAAACCAGTGGTGTGTGTGGTTGTAGGCAATGTCTCAAGTCAAAATTGTTTGCCTTTTTAGCACTGTGTGACTAACACTCATTTTGAGGTGGTTGTGTGTGTAACATCTGTGAGATGGGGCAGGCAAACGGGATGAGCCAAATACTGTGAACCAGGAGCAAATGTTCTGTGTGGTGTATTTCTTTTGTAGTCTTCTGCTTCAGCTTGGTGAGTTAGTAGGGAGCTTGAATGTACTGTTGTAGAGGAAACAAGTAGATGACTCTTAGAACTGACATCAGGAGCTGATCAGAGGTAGAAAGGAGTTTTCTTAATATTTTTCTACAAAGTCTCAGCATTTTTTATTAAAAAATAACATTCTTGCTGGATTAAAACAAGGAGAGAGCTCCAAAAAAAAAAAAATCTAGTGAGAGATTGAAGTATCCCAGGCATGGCATATTCATGTGAATGGACTAGTTGAGTTTGTTCCTGTCCATGATTTGGTTAAGGAAAGTAGGGGAATCTGTGAGGTGTGTTCTGTGTTCTTGGAATGATTTGATTGTGTGTTCTCTTTATCTTGGGTTATAGACAACTGTACCATTTAATTTAGTTATTGAGGATACAGCTATTGTTTCAGCAGTGAGAGAAAGCAGGATCATGAGGTACAGCAGGTGCTGATCAGGACAGATTTGGAGGGAGTGTTGGGGAAGTGCATGTTCTCAGCTTGCTTGTAAACTCTCTTCTTGGGTAGTGCAGCAGGGAGGCTCAACTAGGTTTTCTGTATAGGTAGATAAAAAGCTCTTATGATGGTGTTTCCTGAAATGCCCATGCTGTTACCTGTTGCAGGGTCAGACAGACAAGAGTCCTGCTGTGTACCTAGGAGTGTGGTACAGCAGGAAAGTATTTAGACTCACTGGGAACCACAGAAACCTGGAACAGACAGAGCTTGTGTGGACAGGAAAAACTTCATCTAGAGAAAATCAAAACCAGGCTTCTGGCACTTAAAGTTGAAAAACTTTCATAGAGGAACCTTAAGAGTTTCTTAAAGGCAGAGTGTCAAGTGGGGGAGAGATGTAGTTTGGGTGGTGGATTTTCTTGAGGTAAGGTTGTAAGATCTTTGAACAAGTGTCAGGGTTGAGGTTAGCAAAATGCAGTGGAAATAGCAAAGAATAGTTTGAACAAATTTCCATAAGGCTTTAGAGGGAGAGGGGAAAAAAGGGTGGCTGGAATAAAACGCACACTTCCACAGACAAATGTGGGAAGTACAACAGGGAGCTGGAACTGGGAGCTGTTTTGAAATGCGAGTGCTTAACCAGAAGGCCTAGCAGGCCTGTCAGAGGGACCGTCTAGTACAAGGGCACAAGTTATACAGGAAAGATGAAGCAGCAGAACCCAAGGGAGAAGTATTAGTGTGTGTTGAAGAAAGCTTTGGTGTTAAATCTGATTCCTGATGGGTTTTGTCAGTAAAAGTCATCTGATGAACTGAGAGCAAGCAACCTGTTTACTGATCTCTCAATATGATGCAGGGGACAGAGGAAAATTGGAGAGGCAGCAAGGGGTGGGTAGAAAAGCAAAAGAAGAGTTGTTTCCCCTTGTGTAGGTTGGATCACACACACTGAGGTGTGTGGCACTGAGTGTAATTGTTTAGGTGCCAGAAATGATGACTTCTTACAGCTGCTGCTCAGAGAACCCCTGAGAGAAAAGCAGCAATTCTTGACTACACTGGTAATTAGATTCAGATGTTGTTTTATAACATCCAAACTGTAGTTCTGTTATTCTTGCAGGAATAATGAAAGCCAAAGAAACAACTGATTTATAGAATCATAGAACGGTAATGTTGGAAGGGACCTCAAAGATCATCTGGTTCCAGCCCCCTGCCATAGGCAGAGATGCTTTCCACTAGTACAGGTCACTCAAGGCCTCATCCAACCTGGCCTTGAACACCTCCAGAGAGGGAGCATCCACAACCTCCCTGGGCAACCTGTTCCAGTGTCTCACCACCCTCACTGGAAAGAACTTCCTCCTAACATCCAGTCTAAATCTCCCCTCTACCAGTTTAAACCCATTACCCCTCATCCTGTCATTGCAAGACCTTGTAAATAGTCCCTCCTCAGCATTCCTGTAGGCCTCCTTCAGATACTGGAAGGCTACTGTAAGGTCTCCTGGAAGCCTTATCTTCTCCAGGCTGAAGAGCCCCAACTCTTGCAACCTGTCCTCATAGGAGGGCTGCTGCAGTCCTCTGATCGTCTTTGTGGCCCTCCTCTGGACCCGCTCCAACACTTCCATGTCCTTCCTGTGCTGAGGGCTCCGGAAGTGCACACAGTACTGATGTCCCAGTTTAGGGCTATGAGCTAGCTGGGACTAAATGGGCAGAAATGACACTCCCTTTGAAGAGTAAGAGTGAAGACACTGCACACTGATTGGAAGTTTGAAGGGAGATTCTCGTTACAGGTGCACATATGCAAAAGGCAATCGGGTAGAATGGATACATTCACAAGCTAGGCCAAGTATATCGGACTAAAAGCTTCTAGAATCCTCCACCCCTTCCATCCTCAGCAGGCCACAGAGTAGGGCGGAACTGCCCTCCCCAGCTTAGGCCTACAAGACCTCAGCAGGCTGCATGACACAGATCAAAATTCCCTGCCAGCTAGAAGTCATCTCCCGCACATATGCTCTGAACATACACTCTGCTCAGAGAGAGAAGTGAAGGGAGGAAAGGCAGGGAGGAGAAGCGAGCGATGTCAGCCAGGCTCTGCCTTATAAACTGTGATACCAGAAAGCAGAACAGAATTTAACAGTATTACAATGTCCTGGGACAACCAGGTCTGTCCCCTGGGATAGGACTTTGTATCTGTAGTTTTCTTATGGGAACCTAGGACCCCCCCAAACTACCTCATTGTGGAAGAGGTAATTGCATAACGTGAGGAGGCAAATTAACTTGCATATGGGTTAAATATGTAAACTGGAGTAGGACAGACAAAGTGTTTGAGAAATAGCCTGCAAAAGGGATAAAACCAGCCATAACTTAAATTAGTTTTCTTCTGATATGCAGGAGTGGTGTAGGGAGATATGGCAGCAACCTTTGTAAGGCTGGTAGAAGAGCAGTCCTGAGGAAAAGGACCTGGGGTCTGGATTGATGAAAAGCTCAACATGAGCCTGCAGTGTGTGCATGCAGCCCAGACAGCAACCAAGTGCTGGGGTGCATCAAGAGAAGCGTGGTCAGCAGGGCAAGGGAGGGGATTCTGCCCCTTTACTCTGCTTTCCTCAGACCCCACCTGGAGTACTGTGTGCAGTTCTGGAGCCTCCAGCATAGGAAGGACATGGAGCTCTTGGAGCGGGTCCAGAGGAGGGCTACCAAGATGATGAGGGGGTGGAGCAGCTCTGGTGAGGACAAGCTACGAGAATTGGGGCTCTTCAGCCTGGAGAAGAGAAGGCTTTGAGGAGACCTTATAGTAACCTTTCAGTATCTGAAGGGGGCCTATAGGAAGGCTGGGGAGGGATTATTTACAAGGGCTTGTAATGACAGAACGAGGGGCAATGGGTTTAAACTGGCAGAGGGGAGATTTAGACTGGGTGTTAGGAGGAAGTTCTTTGCAGTGAGGGTGGTGAGACACTGGCACAGGTTGCCCAGGGAGGTTGTGCCTACTCCCTCTCTGGAGGTGTTCAAGGCCAGGTTGGATGAGGCCTTGAGTGAGCTGTACTAGTGGGAAGTGTCCCTGCCTATGGCAGGGGGTTGGAACTAGATGATCCTTGAGGTCCCTTCCAACCTTACTATTCTATGATTCTATGAACAGGGAATAAGAAAGAACAGCTGCAAAAAGTAAAACTTAGATTTAAAAATTATTTGTGTGCACCTGTATCTACTGTGAAGGTGCTTAGGGAGGTTTTAATGGAAAATTATGACCCAATAAGCACATCAGAATCTTCAAAAGCAATGTACTACTGAGTACTGTAATAGCAGGCTCTGAGACAGAGTCCCTTTCTGTGGGGAAAATCTTCAGACAAGTCTCATGAATATGGCAAAAGCATTGTCTTTAGAGACAGTCAACAACGTGTCAGTGCTTGCCCACTGTAAGAGTAAAAGGCATTTTCACATGGTCAGATTGAATTTCCTTGTGCTCATGAGGCTCTGTGCCATTTAAAAGAGATATGATGTGCATTGATCTGTTGTTTGAAGAGTGGAAGGCTAAAGCAATGCAAGGTGCCCAGCTGCAATATGAGGAATGTCACAAGAACCGTCAGTGGCTGAAGTCTGGAAGTGCTACTGTTTGTACTTCAGCCAGTGCCAGTTTTAATTCATGCTAGCTCAGTATAGAGCAGGGCTGTTTTTAATTCCAGAGGGAGCTTGTTGATTGACTTGTACAATCAAATAGCCAAGCATTTTCAAGTGGAAAGCCACGTTCAACATGAATTAGCTGTCAGGCACAGTTAATGGAGTTTTTGGTGTCTGGGGGCAGCAGTTTTAGGCTCTTCTCACAAAAGATCTGTGCTTCCTGCTGCCAATTAAAGTGGGAATAGCATGATTTTTGGAAACACCTCACTTTCCCCTTTCCTTGCCCTTTTTAAAGGCACCTGGCCATCCCTGTTGTCTGTCTCAGGTAATGAAGTCTCTTACCATTTGCCTCTAAGGCTGCAGTTTCTTCTGGAGTGTCAAAATAAATGGCTGTTACAGAGCAATGATGAATTGAATACTGTCTTCAAGTGACTTAGTTGCCATTTCTATTTTCGCAGTACTTACTGTAAAAGAAGAAAACGACATCACTATCTGTATTTTATAAATCAGCATGGAGGTCTACACTTGCCAGTTTCTTTGTGTGTCTCTTAGGATGACATGGTGCATGAAAAAGTCATGCAGAACTGAGGAGTGTGACATAACCTGGGAAGATGGAGAGCACGAGTAGCATTGCATGCTAAATGGCAATGATCTGAGGTAGAAATGACAAAAGTAACTGGAGGCAGAAATGCTGTATTTCTTTCCTTTCCCCTTTGTAATGTTCTCATACCTTGCATATTTGTCTGTTCATGTGAGTTCTAAGTACAGATTTTCCACATGCCTGTTGAAAGCTTTCTTTTCTTTTTTTTGCCAGGAAAATGGGGCATGCCCAGTGACTTTTATGAAAATTAACTCCTACTGATTCTTATGCATCCTTTATTGGAAGAACTAAACTTCTCTATGATAATAAGAAAGATTTTAATTTATTGATTTTCTTAAAAGACTATATAATCTTTTTCTAATCACTAACATTGCTTTCTTTTCTTTGGTTTACTAGTTTCTGGACAGCCTGCAAAGAGTAAGCGTCCAAAAGAACCTGGGGAAAATAAAATTAAGCCTGTTAATAAAAAAGTAAAACCCAGACATCCCAAAATGAAGGAGAGAGAATCTATTGACTCCTCTTTGAAGTCCCAGTCCATACTGACACAGGTGACAGATAAAGGTCGTTTCCAGAAACTAGCTGCCACTTTAAGTGTGTCTGCAGGAGAAAGCATAGAACTACGATGTAAAGGGAATAATGTCACTTGGAACTACCCTTCCTACTTAGACACCTTTAAAGACTCCAGACTCAGGTAAGCTATTTTTCTCTTTTTTTTTTGGGGGGGTTAAAAAAAACAAACCCAACCACATAGTTGCTAGAACAGGAATAGGAATTGATGACTCTCCCTTTCTCTGGCCCACCAGGTGAGTGTCCTGATGGTCTAAACAACCTCTCTAAACCCCCAGGCATTTGTTGACTTCCCAGTGTTTGAGGAGAGTACACATAGCTAAATGTTAACATAGTAATTTACTTATGTATTTGAAACAGGAGGGATGTGTAAGGAGCTTAAAGATGTCTTCCAAAGACCTTTTTTTTTTTTTCTGTGAGTGATGTTTGTTTTCACAGGCTGCGTATGGAGATTTATATGTCTATGAAAGACAATTAGTAGGAGACTGTGATGGCACTGTGAAAGATGCCCTAAGGAAGAGCCACAAGGAGCTTTTTCTGGATTATTAGGAACAAAGATATCAACTCCTATTGTCTTTTTGGTCCTAAATTAAGTACAAGTATGTATACTGTCTGTAAATAGCTGAGGTTATCTGACCAATAGATCTATTTCTCTTGACACTGTCCCACAACATCCTTCTGGCTGCCTGTGGCTTGGTTTGGTGCATGCTTTGCTGGGTTTAAACCTGCCTGTGTGACCAGGGCCAAAGAGCAGTAGTGAATGGAGTTAAATCCAGTTGGTGACTGGTCACAAGTGTGGTTCTCCAGGGTTGAGTACTGGGACCTGTTCTCTGTAATACCTTTATCAGTGATCTGGATGGGGAGATAAAGTACACCTTTGGTAAGTTTGCAGATGACACTAAATAGTGTGGGAGTGTTGATCTGCTTGAAGATAGGAGGGCACCTGGATCAATGGGTTGAGGCCAGTTGTAAGAGATTCATCAAGGCCAAGTGCTAGGTCCTGCATTTGTGTCACAGCAACCCCATGCAATGCTGCAGGCTTCTTAGGGGAGAGTGGCTGAAAAACTGCTTGGCAGGAAAGGACCTGAAGAGGGTGTTGTTTGACAGCTGGCTGATCATGAACCAGCATTGTGCTCAGGTGGCCAAGAGGACCACCAGCATCCTGGCCTGTATCAGAAATAGTGTGGCCACCAGGACTGTGGAAGTGATTGTTCGCTTGTACTTGGCATTGGGAAGGCCTCACCTCAAATACTGTGTTCAGTTTTGGACACCTTTCTGCAAGAGGGACATTGAGGTAGTGGAGCATGGCCAAAGAAGGGCAACAAAATGGATAGAAGGTCTAGAGAAAAAGTCCTGGAAGAAGCAGCTGAGGGAACTATGGTGGTTATATTTGGAGAAATGGAGGCTGAGTGAAGACCTTATAGCTCTCTGCAACTACCTGAAAGGAGGTCCTAGCAAGGTGGGTGTTGGTCTTTTTTCCCAAGTAGCCACAAAATGAGAGGAAATGGCCTCAGGTTGCCCCAGGGCAGGTTGAGGTTGCACATTACAAACAACTTTTTCACTGATAGGATTGTCAAGCACTGGAACAGGACACCCAGAAGAGTGGTGGAGTCACCATATCTGGAGGTATTTGAAAGATGTGTAAATATGCTACCTTGGGACATGGCAGAGTCACAGCAGAGTTGATACTGTTAGGTTGATGGTTGGACTTGATGATCTTGAAGGTTTTTTCCAGCCTACACAATTCTATGATGCTACCTTAGAATCACTCTCAGTTAATTAATTTTTCAGATACATTCTTCTGCTTTGCTTTTCTGTTTTCAAAGATCATAGTTACAGACTATGATTGCTAGCATATCCTTCTGAAATCACGAGCCAGTTCTCTGAGTGCTTCCGCTGAAGGATGAGGAATTCAAGAACTACCCTGGCCGAATAAACCTCCATAGCTAGAGCAAAGAAGACCCTTGTGGCTGGTGGAAACAACTACTGGTTTTAGTTTGCAAGAAGCAGTTTCACCTGCATTGGTGCAGTAGGTGGCGTCTGTGAGCTGCAGTATTGCCCTGTTCTGCCGGCAGGCCAATGCTGCATATGCAAGATAATGTCGCTGCATATGCAAGCTAGTGTCGTAGGATCACAGAGTGGTTCGGGTGGGAAGATCATCTATTTTCAACCCCTCTGCCATGGGCAGGGACACCTTCCGCTAGATCAAGTTGCTCAAAGCCCTGTTCAACCTGCCCTTGAACGCTTTCAGGGAGGGGGAATCCACAGCTTCCCTGGGCAACCTGTTCTATTTTTTCATCACTCCTACAGTAAAGAATCTATATCTATAGATATAGATATATCTTATATCTAATCTAGGTATAACTTCTTTCAGTTTAAAACATTACCTCTTGTCCTATGACTTCACTCCCTGATAAAGAGTCCCTGCCCATCTTTCCTGTGGGCCGGTTTTAGGTGCTGGAAAGCCACATATACCTACAGGGACTCTGTGTGTGCATGCCGGTGGTTCTTGTTTTCAAATATACCTTAACTTATGCTTTGTGCATTTGAAAACAGACTGCTGGCAACCGGGTCCTGTAGAGGTCCAGGTCATGTTATCTGAGTATTAGCATCTGATATTGAAGAAGGCAAGGCAAGGATTCAGTTTTTTGAAGAGGAATCTGAATACTTCTTAATTATTTGTTTCATCATCTATTCTTCTCTTACAAAATTAAGTATTTTCTAGTGATGCACATGGGGCACAATAGAAAAAATTATGGTAGGTTGGGAGCATGGCAAAAATTAATTTCCTAATCATGTCGTTTGGCATTTTGTAGTACTGAAATAGTTTTGGATTACGTTCACTCAGCAATTTACTCTTCCCAATCAAGTTTACAGTATTTAAATATTTTAACCATGTAAGAAAAGATAATAATATCACAGAAAATAAATACCATAAGACGTTTTGACTGGGTAGATAAAATTTACCTGTTTGTTCTTTTGTGTTAGGCTCATATTTAAGGGCCTGTATTGAAATATCTTTAGAGAAATTATTTTAAAATAAGTTATTGAAGCAGTAAGGCTGAGTTAGACTGAATCAGCAATTTTTAATGTAAGCAGAAGGTCCTATAACAAGAGAAATTGAAACAGAGGTTGGTAGCACTTTTCAGAGCCACAGAATAGTAGTAATTTATGGAGGCATTGACCAGAATCTTGAGCATTACATTTTTAGTATGACTTCATTAATTATCTCAAGGTCTTTGCTCTAGTGCTAATAGAGGCATATGAAACAGTCTGCTTTAGAGAATGTGAAATATGAAATTTATATTCTATGATTTTAGAAAGCTTTGATTGATTTTAACTGGAAATGTAGTGATAAGTGAAGTGTTAAAAAATAAGTGAACTGGCAGCAGAAAAGGTAAATAACATTATTATCTTTCAAGAGGAGCTTTGTTCTTCCTTACTGCATACAAAAAAGACCATGCACCAAACACCAAATACAACAGGTAAATTTAAAAAATAAAATTTAAACATTATTTGAGAACAACAGGCTGAATACAGGACAAAGGAGATAAAATCAGAAAAATTTTTAGAAAATAATTTAAAACTTCTTTTTTTTTTTAATCATCCAAACAGATAGGTGTCTGGTATCTTCTAACACTTTCTGAATGCATGAAGACCAAATATGATGTAATCTGTTGCCAGTTAGTGAGGTGTGGAGTGAAACCCAAGCTAATTAACTGGGCAGGACTTTTCTTTTTTCCCTCGGGTTTCAATGCTGCTCTTAGTGGAGTTAAGTCACTGTTAGAGAAAGTTGAGTTGGTGGCAGCAGCTGAAGGGAAGTGGTTAGGAATCTGAGGAGGTAATGGATAGTGAAGGAGTGGGTTACCAGACCTGGAAGATAGGTGAGGAGGAGGGGGAGCAGCAGTGAGGTACATACAATTGCTGGGGGCTAATGACCACCGTTCTTTTCTATATTTCTATATCTCTCCAGCGACATGCTCAGACATCCAATTCCTGTTTTCTCTTTAAGTAATAGGAAGGATGTACAAATCAAACTGATCTGGTGAGAGTTTTAACAATAAGGTATTTTACACATCCTGTGAACTACTGACATCCTCTAACTCTAGTTGCTGCAAGAAGAAACTTCAAGGACCCTGGCATCTAACAGAATTACAATTACTAGAGACAGACCTTAAAGTTCAGGGCGATGAGGTTGGAGGTTTTGTCAGCACCAGAGCGCCAGGGCAGGAGCTGATGCTGGAGGTGTTCACTGTGTCTTGTTTCCTTTCTGTGGTTCTGGGAGAAGGGGATGTTTTTCTTTGCAACTAGTTACATTAGGTGGGTGCTATATTTATTTACTATGAGTCATGGTTGCAGAAATAAGTAGGGATAAAAGCCTTTTGTTTTAGTTTTGTGGGGGTTTTTGTTTGGTTTTTGTTTTGTTTTTTTTCTCCATGGCATGCCTATCACATTTTTAACTCAGCAGTGTGGTAAGTAGAATACGACAACCTGGAGGACAATATGACTTTGCAGATGGAAGGAGTTATTTCTGTAGTATTAGAGGCTAAGCTTTCATAGAAATCATAAAATGGTAAGGATGGAAAGGACCTCAAGGGTCATCTAGTTCCAACTCCCTGCCATAGGCAGGGACACTTCCCACTAGTACAGCTCACTCAAGACCTCATCCAACCTGGCCTCTCCAACCTGCCCAGGTCCCTCTGGATGGATCCCTACCCTCTAGCAAGTCGACTGTGCCACACAGCTTGGTGTCATCTGCAAACTCAATTCCTCTGTCCATGTCCCTGACAGAGATGTTAAACAGCACTGATGCCAGCACTTTCTTCAAGTCTGTCTTTGTAGCTATACTTTATAACCTGATAAATAATGTTTTTGCTTGCTGTAGTAGAGACTTGGGTTTTTTAAAAGGTCTGTAGCTGCTACTGCATGCCAAAAGTATCATATGGGGGCAGGGAAAGATGCTGAGTGAAAGGAAGAGGAAGACTCTTTGGCTGTTTCATGTTGAGCTAGAGGAGAAAGTCTCTTTCAACTATGCTGATTGGTATAGGTAACCACATACTCAGATGATTTACTTAGCTTTAGAGACTGTAGAATACTTTCTCTGGGGAGAAAGCTAGGTTCATGCAAACTTCACTCCTGAGTGAAGGACACTCATCAGCTTGCTTGAGGACTAAAGTGTTAGCTGTAGTGCTCCTTTTCCTTGTGCAACATATTTATACCGTGCAGATAACACCTTGCTAAAAATTGTGTGTACTGACTGAAGTGGCCAGAAATGTTGGTGGTCAAAGGTAGCTCTTGCATGTCTGGAATAGAAGGGTTGGGATGTTGTTTTGTAAGACTGTGTAATAAATTAATGACAGTGGACTCACCCAGAAACTGGATCTGCAATGTATGAGAAGGATCAAAAACTGAGAGGGATCAAAGGAAAATAAGGGCAAGCATATTTTTCCTTTCTTATGCTTTATTAGCAAAATTTTGCTCTGGATTAAGACAGTCTAACTTGATGTAGTCTGTGTTCTGCCCAGCTGGAAGCGTGAATCTCTCACTTGCCAAAGATTGGCTGCATTTGTCACAGAAACACACTCGCATGAAATGGAATTGCTCCAGTGGAAGAAGCTGGGGCAAAGAGCTGGGTATGCATCACGTGCACATTTGTGTGTGCATGGGGTATGTGAACAGGAGCTCTCAAAAGTACTGAGGAAACTGTGTTACAGAGGGCAAAATTAGACTGCTTTCAGGGAATGCAGCCTCCTGCTGGCTTGTTGGGATGTTGGTTATGCTTATGTATGTAACTAAATTTCAGTTTATTCCATATTTCCCGAAGTCCTTGTGTTAACAGTAGGAATTTGTTGCTCTCTTAGAGAGTTTATATGTGAGATTAGCTCTCTTTTGTCAGAGAGGAGTGTGCTAGGTGCTCTTTTGAGTGATATTGTATATACTTTGTGTATGTGTATGGGGGTGGGGGTGTGTGTATATCTATCTATCTATATATATGTAGAGAGAGGTAGCAATATTAGCTTGTTAATATAGCATAGTTTTTCTGGCAAAGATCTTTTGAACTTCAAATAACTAAAGCTTAATAAGATAAATGTATGGAATAAGATTTTGGAGTAGTTTCTTAGTTTCTTTAAAACATCCTTGAAGTATTTGTATACATAGAGCACATCAAAGTTTTGCCTTTTGAGTCAGATTTCCCAGCATCTGAAATACTAACAAAATAAAAGTTATCCTGGATCTAGTGATTTGCTCCAGGATTTACCATTTATAATTTACTTTATATGGCTTGTTTTGAAGCTTAATGTGGTTGTAGCACAAGTCTCAACACTGCTTCTCTCAGTTGCCAGGTTTTGCTAGTGCATGTTTGTGGATGACGACCTCGCTAGGCTGTTCCCATTGATTACTGGATAGCTTGTTCTCAGTAAAGCAGAACATGCTGTCCAACACTCAATTAACTCTGACCTTATTTTTCTGTCTGTTGGGATTTTGAGCTATAGTTCAGTGTCTGCATTAACTGTTGTAGGCAAAAGGTGTTCTGGCATAATATTGTCTCTGTAATGTTGACATTTAGTACTAGATACTTGAAGAACATTTTATGGTGATGTAATCATGTAGCCTGTGAAGTGATCTGTGAAACTAAATAGTGATAATGATACAGACTGGGACACATTTTGGCTTTCTCTTCTCATTCTGTTGGCTGTGATACACAACAGAATCTTTGGCATGAACAGGAATCTCTCAAAGCTTATTCAAAATATGAAGATAATTTATAATGTAAAGTAGTGTGTGTGTGTGTATATATACATACATATATATATATGAAATGAAAATACTACATGGTTCCAAAAAGCTAAATCAGACAAGGTCATGTAGGACAAGCACATTAGGGAGTGGGAAGCACGATTCGCTCATTGCCTTAGGCAAGCCTCAAAACTGCTTTATGGTGGATGAATGAGTTAATGGTGTCTGAGGGCTTTAATGGAAAAAATAATTCTGAGTCCTGCTTGGGTTATGTATTTTGTGCTGGTTTAATTTCCAAGTTACTGACCTTGTCTGGAGGCTGAATGTTAGGTTACATTGAGCCACTGCTTGTGTTTGCTGGAGTGGAGACTACTAGCAGAATACCTAAGGACCCAGAAATGTGGGGAAGTGTCTGTAGCTGGATGAGTGGCCTGTTTTAAACAATTAACTCTGCCTGTGATGGAACCATAAGCAAACCAAAGCATTTGCAGTGGAGTAATGGGGCACTTTAGAGGATTTTTTTTTCAAAGCTTACTAATCCCACAAATAAATGATCCAGTTGGGCATCCACCTTACAGAACAACCACTACACTTAGAAGAAACAAGAGGATAATAAATACTTGGAAAACCTAGAGGGGAATAAGAGTATGGGAGCAGTTCAGTTTTCATTCAAGATGTGTATTTATCCAGACCTTGTTTGAAACACTGAAGTTTACTGTCAAGTGCTTGAAACAAGGATCTCTCCTAACTTGGTTAGAACAGAAATTACCTTGTGGGGAAACCTTTGTGTTCTGAATGTGCTGCCACGTAAAGGGAGGTGGTTGAAAATTAACATTTTTAAGGGTTGAAGCAACAGTGGAGTGCATCACTGCTGCTACATGACTGTCCTGACAGGGTGTCCTGAGAACTGGTTACTGTTGGACTCTTGCTTTTGCAATCCATCAAAAGACAACACAGCAGACTGCTAACTGTAACACCATCTGTCTGGAAGAAACAGCCAGGAAAGCAAAGCTTAAAATAAAAAACAAAATGAGATTGCAGCTGCTGAATTTCGTAGGACCTTTGTACTTTAGAAACATTGCCACTATTCATAAAAACCTCTACAAATTTAGAAACATTTCCACATTTACAAATGTCAGTCCACTGAGAGATGTATTAAGAAAATTCAGGAGAAGGAGAGAAAAAGCAAATCAAGTCCAAAATAATCACACAGGCTGAATTTTGTGTAGTTAAGTGGTGACACCACCAGTACACCTCCATCATTTCTCAGGGTCATGATCTGAAATAAATGAGGGTTGGTGAAGAAACTCCAAGAGGAGGGTGCTAGTGAGGCGGCTTAAGGTAGAGGAATGGGCAAAATGTCTTAGTTGCAGAACAGATCCAGGGTGAGATATCAGCTCTTTATGATGGTTTTTGCAAAAATGGAAACTTGGACCTGTATGTTAAATATGGGAAAGAGTTCACAGTGAAAGCAAGCATAAATCATCAAACAAACACTCAAGTACTTACACAGAGGTAATTCAGGAGTAGTATACTGTTGAAACAGTGCTGCAGTTGATGGTATCAAAAAAGGACTGAGATCCATGCAAACTGAACTGGCATGGAAATACAAAGACAAACTGAGACACAAAATAGATGGACATATTTTCTACAGCAGTCATAGTCGCATTTCAAATGGGAACTGAAAGTAATCCCAGAATAAACTGTACAAGACAAAAGCTTGCAAATGCTCTTGTGTGGTTAAAATCAATAAAACTACTTGTCTGAGTAGGTCTTTGCTGGAGCAAACAGGGAGGTTGCATTAGAGCTCTGAAAGCGAAAGGTAGGTCGGTTGCAGAGGAATAACAACAGCAGAAATGAGCTTCCAGAAATGTATAAAGAGATACATCTGTGCTTGTCTGTGCCTTTTGGTTTTTTTTCTTCCCAGTATAAAGCAACTTGACAAGTACAGTCAGCTGATCCTGGCAAACTCCACTGCAGCAGACACAGGTGAATATAGCTGCTGGCTTCAGCTCTGCAACGCTAAGAAATGCCGGAAAGATGAGACTAAAACAGGTTCCACATACATCTTTTTCACAGGTAATTAACTCACCAGGGAATTACTAATGGAAATACATTTGCTAGTAAGACAGGAATAGTGCTACATCAGCAATTTCACTGTCAGGAATTGTCTTCCTCAATTTTCATCTTTACATAGTGGATGTTAAGGAAGGCAGTGATGGTGAGTAGAAAAAATCCACTTGCCAAGTGTGATTTGTGAGTCCATTTTCTTTATGGATTGTGCTGAAGTCATAAGTACAACATGGAATATCTCTTTCTAGGAGTGTCTATATTACCAGTGCTGGTGGTTTTTTTCTGTGTGCTATTCTTTAAAAGAGGACCCTGTGTGTTATTCTTTAAAAGATGAGTATTTGGAAATTTAATAAAAAAGAAATTCCTAAGACCTTTGTAGAATTAAAAAAAATCTGATGACATTGAAGGATACTTTTATTTTCAGTTCAGTGTATTTTCATTCAAGCTATGTAAATATACACTCACATATTTGAAAAGGTGGTTTTATTTTTTCTTTTGTGTGTACATATGTAAAGCAGAAATCTTTAGCTTCATTTTTAATGTTGCTTATAGCTCTTTTCTCTTGTCATATATACTTTGTCTTTCTGTTAAACCAATATCTGTTAAGTATTATTCTAAGTATATCACATCTTCTGTGCAGATAAAGAGGAACTTTTTGTACCCACTCCCAGTTATTTTGAGATTGTCTACCTGAACCCAGACAAACCTGCAGTCATCCCATGCCGTGTTACTACTCCTTCAGCAAAAGTTACTCTACACAGGGAATTTCCAGCAGAAGAAATTGTAACAGATGGAACTGAGATTATTTATGATATGAAGAAGGGTTTTGTCTACCAGCATCCTACTTTTGATCATAAAGGTATTGTCTACTGCAAAGCAGAGTCTCAGGGAGCACCTCAGATTTCCATCAAGTATCACCTCCTGTATGTGGAAGGTAAGGTGCAGCTTTCTGACTCCTTTCTTCTGCTGACATTATGTAGCAAACAATTTTAAGCGAAACCAGTAAAATAAGTGATGCAATCACAGAGTTTAAAAATCTTGATTAAAAGTAAATGTGATAAAACTTTGTGGGTTTGATTTGCCACAGTTTCCCTGTGTTACAGGGGAAGGTTGTGGGTGTACGTCACCTACTGATTGTGTTCAGCAACTCGAGGGAAAAAGTTGACTCTAAAGTTTTATCAATGTATTTAACTCTGGAAACTAACCTTTTGCCTTCAAACACTTTCTGTCAGTTCCCAAGGGACCTCCTTCAGCCACGATTGAGGCATTGTCCAGTAGAGCAGAAGTCAGTGACAGCGTCCATGTGACCTGCACAGTCCTTGGGGAGCCAGATGTAGATGTGAGCTTCAGGTGGCAGTACCCATGGCAAGAGGTAAGAGATGCATGCCCTGGCTGAAAGGGTTTGTTCTTTGCCAAAACAATGCTTTGAATGCTACTTACTTCAAGTCTAGACACTAAAGTTCCTTTCAGATTCTGGTGTCTACCTCTTGCTAGCTCAGGCATGCTGGCACAAGGAGGCAGCACATCCCTTTTGAACTTCAGCTCGTCTTTCCTTGAGAGTCTAGGAGTAGCACAGGAATGAGGCTGGAGAGGTCTGCTCATTGGCAAAAATCAAACTCGGCAAAGTTCACTGTTCCCTCAGGAAGAGGGACACTTTGCCTTTGGCAGTGTTTACAAAGAAAAGCCTCAGACAGGGTCAAAGCCAGCCAGCTTCAGGATGCTATTCTAGGGCTAGCCACAAGGCCTCACTGAAACCTCTGCGTTTGATATCCCTTCCATCTCCATGGCTCAGGAACATGAATCAGCACAGCACAGAATCTTTAATTGTTGCCCACAACCAGAACCACAGAGATGTGCTTCTCCACAGCCACATCTGAAAGAATCCACTGGAAACATCCACTGAATCTTAGAATTTTGTTCTTTTTTTCTTGCAAAAAGGTATCTGACTGGCATATTAGATGGCCCCTCTCTTCTGCCCACCAGTTACAGAAGGTACTTGTTTCTTAGCAGCTTCATCTCTACTGCTCTTTATCCTAAGCAGGCTAGGAGCAAGGGAAGGACTGCTGGAAGGTGAAACCATTTGCCAGCCCTCATGATGCCAAGTAGTCAAAGGACAGTGCAGAGCTTGCTGAGAAGGTACTTGTACCAGCAGTGGCAGAGGTAATTGCTAAAGTTAGAAAACTCAAATCTAAAGCCCCATAAGTTCACTGTAGCACTCTGTTGTCATGGGAGGTGTCTACCTTTTTAGGGGAAAGAGTGGTGAGACAGCACAAAAGAGATTTGAACGGCTAGTGAGGACACTAGGTATGGAGAACCAGGTTTTTAGTCCTTGCTTAGATGTTAGCTCACCTCAGTGAGAGGCTCGTTACTGATAGCATGACTTAGTTGAAGATCTGAAGAGTACCTACTGAAAAAATGAGGCAGAATTCCTGTCTCTGGTGTGCATTTGACATTAGGAAGCAAGCAGAAAACCTTGCAGCTGGTGAAGTAAAAAGGAAAATGCTGGGGAAAACGGAAGTGCCTCCAAGTCCAGGGAGCTGTAGAGCAATAGTTTTTGAGTTAAATGCCCGATGTCTTTCTCTAGTTTAGCTCTCAGCATTACTTTGAGTGAGATGTACCATCAAATGGCAGTGTCTCTATCCTTAAAGACAGATTTGTAACTTTTATAAAGATTTGCTCTTTTGGAAGGGGAAGTGAAGAAATGCCCTTGCTGATCACATTGGCTTTGTTTGATATGGATTTTTAGTTTGTTTTTCTGCATGCGGCTTGTTTTTTTTAGTGTCACTTTATACCCAGTTTAGTTGACGTTGATACCCAGTTTAGTTGACCAGCTGGCTATGCAACCCCCAATTTGATGTCTTTTGTAACTGACTGTAATTACTAAGAACAATAAATTGAAGGAATTAAATCCTAAACTCATCCTAGCCTTCTAAAACTTTGTATCTGATTAGTGTCCATCCTTGATGTGCTTATCCACTAAATAGCCCCAGCTTCAGCAGTGCCTGGGCATAGGGAAGAGTTGTCTTTGGGTTTCTGCCCCAGCAAAATGAATAAGGAAATGTCAGACTAGAAGTACTACGTGCTTGTTGGAGGCTTATTAAGGAAGTGCTTGCATGCTGCAAAGTAATGAAAGGTAGGGGCGGAGGGAGAAGAATCCATCAGAAACACTGGTCAGATGCACCTTTTCTACAACAAAAAGGACTGCCAGAGTTCTAAAATTCTCTGGATGGATGCTTCCACTCATAATTCCTCATGCAGGGAGATTGGTGATTGTTCCCTGCCACCCTCCTGGTGGTGGGCTGTCACCTACTCAATGCCTGATCAGAAGCATCATTTTAATCCCTACTTCCTCCCAGGCATATTGCATCTCTTCTGTTGTCACTAACCTCTTTCTTTTTTTCCGCTCACTCATTTGTGGGATTTTTTTCCCTTGCCACTCCCTGAGAGTTGCATTTGCTCATTCACCTCCTGTGTATGCACACTGATCCAGTCCCTCATGATTCCCTGAAACCAGCTTCAAAGCAGAAGGCAATTAGTTGGAGGAAAAACTGGGCTAGCAGAAGCCCAACCAGGCAAGTAACATCTGCCTTACATGGCCTTTACCTTCACTTTCAGTAAGGTCAGGGAAGTTCCAGCTGCTGTATTTAAGAATTGATTAAGTCTTGAATTACATATGTGGTAGTATTTGATTGCAGGCAGCACTTGGTTCAGGCTGGGAGCAGGAGACACAGCACTCTGTTAAGTGGCTTGATGCATTCTAAAGGGTTAAGAATTTCTAGATGAGATCACCAGTTTTCCCAAAAAAAGTTCTTGTTAACTGTAAATGGTTGTGACTAGGCATTCCTTGACTGCACTGTCACTCATCCCTAAAGGTTCAAGAAGAGTGGCAGCTGCTTCTTACCAGTCATTTTGTGAGTGTGAGATTTTTGCTTTTGCTTTGTAGTGTTTGTATGGGCCAATAGCTAATGCATCTGTTTTGTGAAGCAAGAAGAGATGGTTTCCAAGCAGAAATCTCTTTCGTGCCAGCGTTATCCAGGCTATTGGTATAGCACAAGCTAATGGAGTTAAAGCTGCTGGTTAGCACGATGGACTTGAGGAGGAGAGAGAGTGCCTTAGCCTGTCTCTGAGCCAATTTCTCTTATCTCCAGTCTTTCCCAAACTCCTGAGTGCCAGGGAGTGTGACCTGATAAACAGTCTATTAGAGAATTCTCATGGAAGAGTTAGATGTTTTTATAGCTGTAACAGGCTTTACTGAGATTCTTTGTTTGTATTTGAAAGTTGCACTTTGGAAAAGCGTGAGAGGATTAATTTAGAAGCATTTGTGAATCATTAAGTGTTTGCTTGTCTGTTACACAATGCTGCTGAAATTGAAGGATGAGTTTGCAACACGTGGTTTAAAGCTGTTCTCTGTATTAACAAAGAACCAGGTAAAGTCTGGCCAACTGACTCATGCCACTGCTGCTTTCCTTTTTGAGGAAATACTGAAAGTCTGACACGAAGCTCACACATCTATGTGGACATCTCCCCCAAGACACCTCACCTTTTCAATCCAGTACTCAAATGCAACCTTAGTAAGTGACCCACAACTGCAACCGAGTTTAGTCATGTACTGGAGGCAGAATTTTGCTGCCCATTACTGATGTAAGCAGCACAGTACCTGCCCTTGTGGAAGATCCATTGTGTTACCCTTATTTGGCATAACTTCCTGGACAGGCTAATATTTAATGCAGGAATATTGCTGCAACAGCTGGACACGTTCAATTTCCTCACTTTAAGGCTGGCTCTTGGATACAGGCTCCTGAGCTCTTGCTTCAGGGTTTGATGGAGTACTGTCACTGAATACACTTTGCAGAATCCTGTGGTTCTTATGTGGCTGGGTTGTCTTGTGTGTTTTGTTTGTTTTTTTTTTCTTTTGAACAGTCTGAGAGGCCTGTGATTATCCAAAACTTCTGGAGACTGATAAACAGAGGAACAAGCCATACCACAAGAATTTCAAAGAGCGTTCTTCTTGTTGAGGACTTTAAAGCTGAAGATACTGGAAACTACATTTGTATAGCTCAGAACCTACATGGAGAAACAGCAGTGGCTGCTAAAGTTGAACTAAATTGATAGGAAAGGCTTCTGGACATAGAATGAACAGTATGGTATGTGACAGTCTAGCCCTTTATTTTCTTTGTTGATGTTTAAAAGAAATTTTTTCTATCACATTCTCATTATATATATCAATGCATTCCATATTTAGCATCCTGACAGGCCAAAGCAGAGCTCCCTGAGCCCAGCAGTAGTCAGTGGTGAGTTAAAGTTTAAGCTTGAGCATGCACAGGGCTGCTTATATTTAGGAGTAGGTGCTCTTGGGCTTTCCTTTGATAGGGTTGTCAAACTCATAAGGTTACCACCCCTACAGGAGTGGTAGCTTTTTTTATAAGGGAGAACTGAGAGGATATTAAGTATTTTCCAAAATCCACCACTGTGGTGTATCTCTTCTGGTGCTGTGCAATCTTAGAGTACTGTACATGCTTAAAAGAAAAACAAACAAACAAACAAACAAAAAAAAAGACTTATTACAGAATTAGCCAATAGCAAATGTTTATTTTGCAAGAAAAAATAAAATTCTGAACATTATGAAAATGTAAATATATGTGTGTGTGTGTGTGTGTGTGTGCATGTTTCATATGTATAAAGACAAAATTCTTACTTCTGGGGAGGATTAATACTGAGTATTCATTAAGGAGCTAGAGGGTATCTCCAGAGTGATTGGGGTATGATGATTTTCTTATTGGTACATTCTTAGAACTGTTTAATATGTAGTTTACTTAAAATTCACTCATCAGTGGATTGGTGATGTTACATTTACCAAATTAGGTTGCAAATTTATTTGCTAAAGCTAAAACTTGTATTTATTTATATAGTATCATTTACAGAAGCAAAACTCCCCAAATGTAACAGAATAAGGTTAAGTTACATGGCAGAATCTCTTCTTGGTTTTAGAAACAAGTTCAATTTGACTATTAATTTACTTGGGAGAAAAGGAAAGGTGTTTTATTTACACACAACTGTATCTGGATAAATAAGCCCTGGGTTTGGTTACCAATGTAAGGGAGGAGACTTTCCACAGAACAAGTAAGAATTAGATAACAATACTGATGGACCTTTTTGGCAATGTGTTTTCCCTCCTAGATTCAAGCACAGAATCCATGTAAGCTAGAACTTCCAGTACAGATCTATTCAGAGGAGTTGTGTGACAGTCTTCATGTAAGCTATTTTATTTACAAGGCATTTAAAAACAACTTACCCTGACCATACAAGGAACTAAACCAGGAACCTGTTCCTTACTTGCACACTTCAGTGTGTCTCAGCCTGTGTTCAACTAGAATTCCTAAAGCTTGCTTCTGGTGAAGGCCTGAAGTAAGCCCGTTGATTCAGATGTTAATTCAAACTTCTGAGCAGATGAGTATGGTACTTGTTTGAGTAATGATGTCTAGTAAGTACCAGTGTGAAACCAGCAGCTCCTCTATGATGTCATTAACCCAATCATTAATGAAACCATGAAGCAAGTTTGCAGAAAGTTGTTGGCTTTTTTTTTTTTTTTCATCCTGCAGGAACTTAACCTAATGTGATCCTTATGATAAGCATCCAGGGTAAATACTGAAAAGAAAAGGCTCCACCTGTCTCCCAAAATAGGCTTCACAGAGAATGCCTGCCAGATAACCTGTAATAGTCCTGGCCTCTGGGAACACGGTAGTGACCAAAACAAAAAGGTAAATAACCAATAAGGACCCACGTTGAAGATGTAAAAGGCAGTTCCTTGTTAATTTTCTTTCTCCTTGCTATTAAAAGGTATCAAGAATGTTACATTGGTACTAGTAATACCTAAGAGAGAGGTCTTAGTACCACTTATTTTAAAAACGTTTTCTTTCAGGCAAGTCTTCAGTCCAACCAAAGTAACTTCAACAATGCCTGAGCTTCTGCATGATGCTGTGCAGTGTCTTCATTCCATTTTAGCATTTCCAGAACCATAGATTTCCTTTTCAAAGCCTTAAGTTTCCAAGTGCTTTGGAGCCTTTGACAATTGGTTTCATTTAAAACATCTGGCAAGTAGAAGATACTGTCACCTGTTTAGCCTTGTTCAACAACATCACTTCCTCTGTTGCAGTCTGGCAGGAGAGGACAAGGTGATGTAAATCCATTGCTGCATCATTGTCTGGGTAGGCACCCTCAGGTTTTGTGGGTTACGTGTCCCCATCACATGCAGTTCTCAGCCCTGACTAACTACAGCAGCAGTGCCTTAAGGAAGAACTTTTGGTTGTTTTGGTTTTCCCCCAGCAAACACTGTAAACTATGAGAATTACTTACTATGTATTTTACATAATTCTTACTTTACCAAATGCTTCCTGGGTAGGCCTGATTCTTTTCATGTTGATGCAGTTACACATTTTCACATAAATGAACAGTGACACAGTGTAAGAGAATGAAGCCTGGGAAATGAAATTTAAGTGACTTGTCCAAGTCACATGCCTGGAGCTGCCAGTATTGCTATTTCTATTATTTCCATACCTCAGTTACTACTCTGCTACAGCAAGGTAGCAACAACAGACAGAAGGTATTTGATTCTTAAGTGTTTATTGCAGCTTTCTGATGACCTTTTTAACTCCAGCTCAGTTCTGAATTATTTCCTGCCTGTCAGGCAGCTACAGGTATAAAGATTAGTGGTTACTTACTGTCTGCAAGGAATTTCCTGCATGAATTGCATGGTACCAGTTGACATACAAGTGGCTTTGGTGTTTGTAATGAGAAACTTAAAGCCTTTGGTTAGCATAAGGAAATTATTCACTTGCACTGTAAAATTTCAAGTCATGAAAAGACCTCTAAGGTAAAGTATCTAAAGAGAGGTGAGCCATGTTCTGAATAGTTTGAATGGCAACAAACTACTTGGTATAGATAGAAGGGTCACTGTTAACTTCCTCTGAAACTTAACCTTAAGAGTTGGAACTTCTAGTTAAGGTTGAGTGTCAGGAAAATCACTTAATTGCTTGGAAAATCACTAGACTTTTGGCAGATATTTGAGCAGTGTTCTAGATTTTCCTGAAGGAAAGTTTATGCTAAAGAAATTACAGAAAAAAAAAATAATCACTGGATCAAACAAAGCCTTTGCTAACACATGGTATTTAGTTAAAGCTTGAAAAGTTAATATTGCAACAGAACAACACTGCAGCAGTGCTTACAGATGAACAGAATTATTTAATTCTTTTGGACCAACAGGACAGACACTAAACAGGTATTTCTGTAATCAATTCTATACATAAGGATTCTTCATTTCCTCCTATAAGCATTTAGGATTTTACATAAAAGAAGTCTAAAGGTGAGGAGTCTTCTGTATTCTGCAGGGCAACTACTGACAAATGAAGAGTCTTTGTATTATTTACTATACCATACTTACTTTTCTATGTTGGTAGCCTGGAAAAGCTTTCCCCTCTGTGTAACATGAAGGGGTTATGCTAGATTTGATCTTCACACACCTGTGCGCTCTCCTTGCACGTTCTGGGACACTAATAACGGAACTAAGATGATGAAGTTCTTACCAGCGGCTAGATAACCATTCCTGTGACATGGGCTGTTAGATTGCTAAAGCCTTGGTGGCTTTTCTCATACAAAAAAAGGCTTGAATAAGGTAAGAATTTTAATGAGTCCTACAGGATATCTTTACCAGGCATCTATGCACATTGGGTTCGTGTATTAAGCTGACCTCACTCAGGTTTTGCTTAATTCTGTAATGCTATCTACATTCTCCCTTTCACAGCCAACTCAAATTGGATCCTTAATAGTTACAAGCAAGCTCTGTGTAAGACATTACAATATCAAGGGTAGATTTAATGTTCTGAAGGTTAGCTGAACATTAATCATTTGTGCAGTGAAATTTCACTATTGCTGTTCTGCTGTGCAGATACTAAGAGGGTATAATACTTGGAAAAATGTTCCTCCTCCGATTAAGGATCATTTGACTGATACAAGCAAGAGAAAAACCCTTCAATCTGTAAAAAAAAATTTATTGTATAAGCATTCAGCTTACATGTGAGCAATTATCTTTGACCATAGAAAATAAGAACGTTCCAAGGTATACTTTAAGTGAAGTTCTAGCCCACAGAGGATTTTCATAGTTAAATTTGAAGTCTGTAGAAAACATTAAGTACTGACACCACTACAAGTGGTGTATGTACAGTGCCCTAAATAGGATTAAAAGAGAGCATAATGTTCTATAGAAATGGCACCTTTAACTTGAACATTATGGAATATGAAGTGACTTTAATGATGAAATGGTCAGTCACAAGGTTAAGTATAGTACAAGTTTACTTACTGCTTGAACACTATTTCTGTTCCTCATTACTAGCCAAGATTTTTCAGGTCTTGGGTAAATGGCTTGAAGTGGTTCTCCAGTTAAGTTTCCTAAACATTTTCCATTCCCTTGATTACTGTCCCCAAGCTACTGAAAAACAGGGAAGCTCAGCAGAGACAATTGACAGTAACAGTTACCAGTCCAGCTAGCAAACAGCCCTAGCTAAAGAGCAGTGTAACAAAGTTCTTGGAAGTGGTACTGCAAAACCCAGGCTGTTTTAAGCACAAACAGTGTTTTGTAGTGCTAACTTGAAGCTGAACCTGAGTTTAGTAGGTACACTGTAGACATCATAAACAGGTCTGACTAAGGATCTGGCAAGGCTACACAATTACCTCGTTGAAGCTGAAGCTCAGCACATGCTATTTGCAGAAATACTGATACCTTTAGCCTCCAGTTCCAGCAGCCAGGACAATTTTTGTTTTCTCTATTCTACGGAGTCTCTTGTACATGATCTTTAGCCAAATGAACTGGCAAAACACTGATACCCTGCAGTCTAAGACAGAAGGTATGGCAGGAGTAGCAAGATAAATGCACAGCTCTACCACCTTCCCCTTTTTCCTCAGGTGAATTCAGCCATCTCTGAAGAACGGTAGTACAAATGTTCATGCTTAAAAATGCAGTGTGTCACCAGATACACTGGAATTCACAAATTACTTAAGATTCTTCTTGAGAGTTAAGAATGCACTTAATGACAATTGCTGCATTTTTCTCATTGGCTTTCAAGTCTGCATTGAGTTTATCCTTGGGAGATAGACATGCTATTTTGGAGATTGATTCCTTTCCAGTAGGTAAGATGGTTCTAAACCTGCAACTCAGCTAACACTTCCCAATCTACCGTGGTTCTCACTATGACCCTATTGACTTGAAAGCCAAAATTCACTATATCTTGGAAAAAACAAAAAAAAGTCTCCTCACAAATGGCAGAGTTGTGCATGGCTATTAGACCAAGAACCCATGCAACATATTGCTGCGATTCAGTTGTTTTTTAAATTTAAAGTTGCATACTCAGGTTGGCCAAGACTCTAATCAATCAGTTGACAAAGTTTTTCATGCCTCTCTTGTTTTACTGAAGCCAGAAAGACGAAGGAAACTAACCTATACTACTAGTGGCAGTTTCTCCTCATTCCTGGGTGCTAAAAGTATGCATGCTGACCAGGTGATTAAGGAAGTAGATGTCAATGTACAGTCTTCAGCTTTATCCTTTATTACATACACAGCAAAGAAGGCAGCATTTAGACACACGCAGGGTGTGTTACATCCATCCCATCCGCAGCGCACACACACGCACATACACACAGCCTTAAAAAAGTGTCGGTGATAAGGAACATATTATAAAGGTTGTGATCTTTTATCTCTAAGCCCCTGAGCTTTGTCGTATAGTTCGGTGAAAAGGCAATGAACAAGTCTCTCCTTGCTCTGTAAGTGCTTTGTGCAACCATGTCCGTAGAGGTCATCAACACGTTCTTCTGGGAGGAGCAACGTAACTGTCTTCCTCCCATAGTCTCAGTCTCTTAGCGCCATTTTTGCACCAGTTTCCAGTTATGTTTAGTTGGCTAATATAGCTCTTGCTCTGGTGATTAAAGTTAGGACCAGTTCTGCAGATCAGAAATGAAATGCAGTTTCCTCTTCCTTTCAAGAGATGTCATCTCGGTGATACTGTGGGACTAGAGAAGTTACCAGAATTTCGTGGGGACTGAAGAGGCACAGATGGAGAACTGGGAGACAGTTTTCTGGGGCTGCATAGGTCACCATTGTGCAACTTCCACAGGAGTTCTTCATTTTCCATGGACAAGCGCTTGTTCACTTTTGATTCCTTCTCCAGTGACTCCTGCAAAACGGCTTGCTCTGTGGAAAGTTGCCTGCAAATATAAGATTTACATCAGACCACAGCATCCAGCTAGGAGGTTCCAGTACTTAAAGAAATGTTTTAAATTGCATAAAACTCTGCTTAGCTTACAACTAATTGTTTCCTTGAAATGAAGGATTTAGCTTGTAGAAGGCAGGAGAAAGTCCCAATAAGAAATAACTCTGAAGGCCAGAAAAAGCATTTGAGAAGTGACACTTGTCCTGCTTAATGACGGATGTTTTGAAGTGGCCATGCTGGAATCTTTCAGTCTTGTAGGCTCAGCATGAAACTGCATTTCTGTATGTCTAGTTTCCTTCAAAAAAGAGTTTGCCCATCCATTTCAGCAACAGTTGAAATTAGGAGAACCTCAAACCCATTTTATTCATGTTAAATATTGCTATTTACTGCTAAGACACTGCTGTAGTCTAGGGACAAACCACTCAGTTGAAGTGGTTAAAAGTAATACCAGGTTTAGCTCACAAGCCTTATAGATTGTCTCTTTTGCAAGATGATATTTCTTAGTTGCTGCGTCTTCCCTGAAATACTGCTTTGGTGCACTGGAGCACATACTGAGCCTTTACACCCTTAAAATGTGTTCCTTCTAGTTTATCTACAAAGGAATGCACATTTGTAGAGATACAAGTGGGAGAAAAAAGGGATAGGATCTTTCACAGAGTACTATAAACTCCTGTCATGAATATTTAGACGGAACTTTCTTTGTCACAGGAACACATCCCCCTGGACCATAAGAACATCTACAAGTCCACAGCTGCTTTTCACCTTGAAAGCTCCATGTGTTTGTCCATCCGTGCTTTTAATTCTTCATTTTCTTGCTGAACCTTCTTTAATTTATCCATTAAGATTGTGTTGGTCTCCAGCTTTTTAAAAAAAAAAAAAAAAAAGTCACAGTTTTAAACCCACCCATGAATACATGGAGACACTGACTTAGCTATCACAGATGGTCATAATCTGGAGTCTGCAGACCTTGTTAGAGTAGCACAAAACCTGCTATCATGCCTTAATGTTCTGTGATAGTCAAATAGATCCTACTTGCCTTATCCTTGGATAACAGTGGCATTTTGCCACTTGAGCTGATTTAGATGCCAACAAAGGAAGACCAGGCAAGGGATCTCTTTGTTAACCAGTACTTTCTGCTAACTTTCTGCCAGTGATGGGCAGCAGTTTTTGTCTTCTGTCTGCAAGAGCTTCTGTCTAGAAAAAAAACATGCTAATGTGACGAATTTGAGAGCTCCCTTGTGTAAATTGATCTATCTCCCTGTTCTCTCCTGATTCCATTTCACTGCTGCAAGATGTTATCCAAAGTCAGGGATGAACAGTGGTTAAATGGTTGGACAGTCCAAGGGCTTCTATACTGTGGCTAACCTGTGTTTGAGAAGATGAAGGCTTACTAGTAATTTACTAGTTAGCACGGACCAGGGCAACATACCACGCTGTACAGTAGTGAACACCTGACAGGAACGTATTTCTTTGTTTCTAAACCTCCTTCTGTACTTACTCATTACAATTTTGCTTAAGTATTGCAACAGTGTTCAAAGGCCCCACCCAGGATAAGGACCCTGTCCTGCCACAAATACGAACGTGCCAAGTAATTACAAGTTCTGCCCCTGCAACTGCCTTTTCATGAGGAATTATGCACAGATCAGGAGCACATCCACAGAGCTAAAGAAGTAGCTTAAAGATTAGTAGCTAAAAGGGTTTGACCTAAGCTTATCAACTATAGATGAAAACATTCATTCCGTTTCATATTTGATCCCTTCTTGTTTTAATTAGGATCATTTCCATGTTAATGTTTTCCTGACAGTGCAATCTATCTTCCCTAAAACTGAGCAATGGTAGCAGTAAGGACTTCAGTTGAGGGAATAGGAGAAGTGAGGGAAGGAAATATGTGGGAGGCTCCCAGGTAACCCTTTACTTATGTGGCAATAGTTTATGCAAGCCAGTAGTTGTCTTAAGAGGGTAAAGGTCATTTACAACATCTGGTGATTCCTTCTCCCCCATTTACACTACAGCCCAATGCACAGATAATTTTACCTGCCATATGAGCATGTTACTGTCAGCATTTCAGTTTTCCTTCTAAACAAAAGTATAAGTCTGATCAGCCTGAGTTCACTATCAGAACAGAACTCAGAGACACAGTCCAGATCTGCCAGACCCCAAAGAAAACTCACCAGTTTTTCCATCTTCATTAACTTTATGTCCTGCTGATGGAGCTTCTCATTTTTGATTTCCAGCACTGCTTTCAAACTTTCCAGCTCCTGTTCCAGGTACATAATCTGTGGGTTTTTCTGAAAGAATTCAACAGTGTTTGCTTAGTATCCTATACTTCAGGAACAATTCCACTATTTAGAAAGAGCAAGAAAATCACTGTGGTAACCACAGTTACTTGTTCTACATGAAGTCAAGCTAAACAGTTTAGAATTACTAAGAAAAGGGTCTGCTACCACTTTCTTCCCTGATTTTGTTTGTCCTTTGGTATATGTGGGTAGCTGTAGTTCTCCATAGAAGCTGTTCAGAAAACACTTTATGCACAAACATGCAAAACCCTTGTGAGTCAAAGGAAGGCACTAAAGCTGTTACAGTAAAACTTGTTTTGCAGGAGTGTCCAAAAGTTCCCTTTAAGGCTAGGAGTTCCAAGATTTATTTCTTATTACTCATAACCCATCCCAAGAGATAATTAGAGTAAACTTTTGAAGAGTTCTCAGATGCAGGAGTAGTTAAAAAAAGCACTAGAAATTTAAAGCTATGAACTTGACTGTAGCTGATTTTTCCCTGTTTTGAGTCTGAAGGTAGTAGCTGCTTCATGGAAATTTTCTAAGTTTACATTCTTCTTAAACCTCAGCAATGCAATTGCAGATAAAAGTCCTGCATTGCTCTACAATCATGACTTAGCTACAGAATCACAGAATTATGAGGCTGGAATAGACCTCCGAGATCATCAAGCCTATGACCTAACACCACCACAACACAGCAAGATAGGCCTTTTTTATTTTTCCTTTTTTTTTTTTTTTTGCAGTGTCCTCCGAGGGGTGGAGGGGAGACCAGGCAGGGGGCAGGGCAGGGTCAGATCTTTCCTACAGTGAAGAACTAATTCAAACAGTGCAACGTAAAACATATTTGCCAGACTTCAAGAGCAAAATCACAGGGAAAAATAAAGAGAAATCAAGCAAATCTCAGTCCATTTCCAGGCAGTCTGAGTGGAAAAGAAACAGAAACCAATCAATCTAATGTGTTGTGTAACTCTTGAAAACAAACAAAACTTGTTTTAGCATATTTGGATAAGAATATTGGTGTACCATATTGAGTAACAGTTTAAGTACTGCATCAGAAAGTCTGAGAAGGCAGTGCCTGGAGGTTTGCAGGGCGCAGTCCCGTAAGGACAAAATCAGAACATTTCACAGGTAATGAGAGCCTTATCTACACATTTCATTCTCCTGTTTTTCAGGACTGTTCTTGTATAATTTCTGCTTTTGAAAAGAAATCCATGGGAGGATGGGGCGTGTCGTGCTGCCTCAGTAGATGCAGCAGACAATTTGAACTTCATTCCTCCCTTTCTAGCTTTACATGGAATCCATGAGCTAGCAAGAAAAGTGATCCTGCAAAGTTTAAATCCAGTTTACAGTATATTTAAAATGTATCTGTTTTTCTTCCCTCCTCTATCCCAATAGTCTTTAAATGTTTTTTTGAAGTTATATCTGAGCTACCACATTAGCTACTCATAATAAAAACACAGAACCAGATAAAAGGACTGAAAGGCCTGTGTAAGATTTTAGCAAAAATGCTGGGAATAACAAGTGACACTATCTGAGTAACACTGGAGAGATGGAAATACAGCTGCCTTCAAGTGATTAGTAGGAATTCTGATAGTACAGTTTTGTTCAGTACAGAAGATTATAGTGGGTCAAATCAGTATTTATCTATAGAGAAGCCTGAAGCTCATGATGTGCCTTATGCTGCCAGGATGCAGAGTGCACTTGCAGCTGTGCAAGGACATGTCTGTGGAATGCAGTTCAAACTCACAAGTGTACAGTGTGTTCTCTTTGGTAACATGTCTCCCAACCACAGCAACACATTGTGGTTGCAGATTGTTCTTACAGCAGCTCTGTCCTGCCACTAGAATAAGCAGTGATAGGGAATTAAAAAAAAACCATTAACATTCCAGTGAAAACTAGGGCAGCTTCTACTAGAAGCCTCCTATGTGAGTTTTAAGTGTGGAACTTCTCTTTGTGGGATAGGCAATACTAGTGCCATTCCAGGTATTTCCAGGTAACCAGAAAGATATGCCTGTGCCTACCACTCTCAGCACATGACAAACCTCTTTTCAGAGCACTCAGAAGCATCCCAGATAATAGCAGTCTTGGGAAGAAAGACAGAAGAAAATAAAAATTTATCTGAAGGATGAATTTGCAATAAGTATGAATCAGTGTTGCATAAATGCATTCAAGGCTCAAGCAGAAGAGGAGAGTGTGCAGTAGTAATGTAAAGCCCACGTGGATCATTGTGCCATTAGAACATTTATCAACTGCTTGGCAGAAAGCTACGGTAGAGCACAGCTCTTCAATTTAATTTAGGCTGAACTTACCTCACTGACTTAGATACTCAACAGCTGTATAGATTTACAGAGGTAAAGTTAATGTTGTAATGTTTGGGAAAAACTTGTGGCAGGCAAGGCATTTACATGAAATATTAATTAGTATGCGAGCAGCATCAGACCCGATTGCAAATGGTGCAGTAAAATAAACCCAGGCTTACAAAGTCTGCTCATCTGCATTACTCTTGAAGTTCAACACTTACGAGATTGGCTTTTTCTTTGGCTATTTGTTTTTGCTCTTCTAATTTCAACTTCTCACTCAGGGAGTCGTTTTCACATTTTAATTCATCGATTTTTTTCTGAAATTAAAAGATAATATGTAGTTAGGCCAAGAATTCAGTGCCTATCTCCAAAATGCCTTCTAAGTTTTAAGGCTGTTGCAATCACCCTTAACAAACCTCTAGCAATTCCTGCTTCTCTTTAAAGGCATCTTCAAGCAGCTTCCTTTCAGATTCATGGGCACTCTTGAGCTCTGCAACAAACGATTTTTGCCGATTTTGAATACCACGTAAGACATGACGATGAGAAGCAGCAGCACAGAAAGCCAGCCAATACACAGTACACACAGATGTAGTGACCACATTTAGCATTAACTGATCCAGAGCCTGTGCCAAGTACCAGATTTATTGCTGCTCTGATTTGTTGATTGCTCCCTTGCATATCTTTTCATTAGCTGACGATGGGTAATTTTGAAAGCATTCACCTATATGCAACAAATGGCTGATGAGCACAAGAGCCACAGCTGGCAAAGCTGATTTTCTTATGGGAAACAGTAAAAACTGAAATAGTGAATTCAAGAAACTTCTAGTAAAACATTTCCTTTCCTGATCTGGAGATGCCACACAGAGGAATTTGCTCTCTGATTTCAGTGGAAGTGTCACCAGATGCAGAAGCATCACTGGAAATTCAATTATCAAGTGGAGGAAGGGGGACAACAAAAATAACCATAATTTAAATCAGTTAGATATAATATCATTGAAAACTAGGCACACTCATCACCTCCTCCTTGAAAAAGTGCCTCAGTGCACCGTAAGCAGTGTAAAATACTTCTCAAGTTCCCATTTCAGTCTGGCAAGCACACAACCTCACTTGTCCTCAATTTCAGTTTTGAGGTGCTCCTTAGAGAACTATGGGGGTGGAAGCAGTTACTCATTTATGTGAGATTTTGAGGGCAGACTGCAAATCTTTTACTGAAAGAAAGTCATCTCCACCTGTAAAACATTCTAAAAGTTCAATTCAGCTACAATGGGATCATGGTTGTTTCTGTACATAAATTGAGATATGCTCAGTTCCCGAAGCAGGAATTTGGCCAACATTTTTAAGGACTGCCGACCACCAAGAACAACAAAGTGGACACAGTGATGAAAAAGCTTGAGCTTTCACTAGTACTAGCAGCACTGCAGTGTATGTACTTGAATACAAAACACTTGCCTGAAAAAGAGGATTCATACTCCTTTTTCAGCTCCTCTACTTTTTCTGAGTGGCTGTTTTCAAGTTCCACCTTCAGGTTTTCATGTGTGATATTTAAGCTGTCGACCTGCAATATGACAACGTAATTTTCCCCCCTGCTCACATGTGTCGACCCTTGTTTAAAGTATAGTTCCAATGGCTTCATGCAGTATGTTGAGGACATTTTAGTGGTCACGGGAGAAATGAAGCCGCATACAACACTTAATTGGTGAGATTGATGCCTTACAGTTTACCACTGACAGAGTGATAGACGCTGGATTGCTGCAAAGCAACATCACAGACCAGGTGTGTTTCTATAAATGTTAAAATTCAAGCTTCCTCAAATATCCAGTGGAGCTGTAGAAGTCATTGAAGCCTTGCAGACCACAAGGCATCTCCACCACAGAAACACACAAGGTTAAGATCTAAACAGCTTAGTGCAGCAGTATTTTTCTACTTGCAATGAAGGAATTCCACAGTAAATAACTCCATTATTATTAGCAAACTGGCCCACTTGTCACAGAAACACTTGCTAGAGAACATTTCTACTTTGAATGTCACAAACCTGCTCCTGGAGTTGCGCTTTGTACTTTTCAGCTTCTTCAATGCAGATACTTTGGAGTTTCTCACATTCTGCAGTGTAGAACTGTTTAAGTCTCTCTTCCAGCTCAGCTAAATCATTGTCATGTTTCTGGTTTAACTTCTGTAAATACCCTTCATAAGCAACTTGCAGTTCATTCCTGTCTCTCTCCAATTTCTCACAAGCTGCAGAAGTGGTTACTGAAGATGTCAAAAGCAAAAAGGAGGAAAAAAATTAATTGGATTAAGTTCAATGCTAATTTTACCCTTTTTATTACAAGTATTAAAGATTATGAACACTTTGCTCAGCAACATGGTTATAGAAATAGAATCTATTCATGAAATAAGCACCACCAAGGGCACATGAAAAGATTCTTGCATATTGAGTCCAGTTCATCTTATGCTGAGAATTAATGGAATCTGGTTAAGCCAGGAACCCATACAGAAAGCATAAGCGTGACAGTTTGTCACAGCATAAAAGAATAAATCTCTCACAAGAGACACTGAAGTGCTCAAAAAAAAAGTAATTTGATTTGCTACTTCACCTAATTTGACCTCATTTAGGTAGTGTATTTGTCAGAGTACTTAACATTTTTATATATAAACCATTTAGCTGACATTACTCACGTTAAGATACGCAGCAGAGAAGAAGTTCTAGCCTGACAGACTATCTGGTAGAGTGGTATGGAACTGCCAATATGCACATGCCCAAGATACTTAAATGTGCAAGACACAGTAGTTTCAGGCAGAGAGTGTAGAGCTCTAAGAAAATAAGTAACAGCTGTGCAGTTCTGTTTACATCAACACAGGTCAACCACAAAGGTTTGTCTCTCCGTATGTACAGCTGAATAAAAGGCAAAACAGAAGTTGTAACTTGCACTTCTGAGTTTGCAGTTTGGCATTCTCAGCTTCAGCCAGGCTAAAATAGGAGTCATTTTCCTACTGTTTGACTGGAGCAAGAGCCTTACACAGTTCTAGCTGCACACAAAGCCTTGAAGCAAGGTGAAACAGGACCTCAAACACAACTGTGTGAACACTGACCTTAAGCAAAATTGCTTCTACATAGACTCCAGTGTTTCGGTTTAAAATAGTTGAGTGTCTGCTTATGAGAAAAATCAACTAAAATGTCAACTTGAACTTCAGTCAGATACAGGAGAAGTCATGCACACATAACCTTGATAGCAGCTTGGCACACAGCCTAAGCAGTATAAATATAAATCCTATGTATAAGCATGAGAAGATTCGAGGATTCTTCTTCAGACAGTACAGGAAATTCTCATTGCAGCTGTGTTTGAGCCTTAAGATACCTAAATCACAGCATATCCAAGGACCAATTCCCAAAGCAGTACTGGGCCTGGCTCTAGGGAAAGCAGCTTGCCCCAGCAATATGCCTTAAGTTACACAAGTGCCAGATTCCCTGCTCATCAAGAGCAAGAGGAACTCAACAAATGATACTTGCACTCTAGGTCTAAAGTGTACTCTCTAAAGCTTCCTTAAAAAAAAAAAGTATTGGTCCTGCTGCCATCACTTGGAATGTGCAGTTGAACTAGAAAGTGTAAAGGTGAGCTTGTACTGCATGGAAATCAATCTGCATGTGTGTTTACCTGAATTAGTTTTAGCAGTAGGCTTAGCTCTATGCTAGGACTGCGTGAAAAGTGTGCTGATCAGGGCAGATTTAAGCCAAGCTGTTCATTTTGTGACTGGCAACAACGCAACTGAAAGGTTCAACTGAAACGTACCGCATGTTCGTAATGTTTATAAATACGTAAAGGCCAAGAGGATGGAGCTGGGGTCTTCTTGGTGGTGATGCTCAGTGGCAGGCCAAAGGGCAATGGGAACTTGAGGCATTCTGTAACATGCTCTGCAACTCAAGTAAACTTCACAGTATCACAGAATGGTAGGGGTTGGAAAGGACCTCGAAAGATTCAGTCTAACCCCCCCTGCCAGAGCAGGACCACCTAGAGCAGGTCACACATCCAGGTGGATTTTGAATGTCTTCAGAGGAGGAGACTCCACAACCCTCCCTGGGCAGCCTCTTCAGTGTTCTGTCACCCTCACAGTGAAAAAAAAAAAAAAGTTTCCTTGTGTTTACATGCAAAGTTGTATAATATACTACTTTCTGTTCCAACACCAAGAAATGTTTTTATTTCCCTAGTTTTCTTCCATTATAATTGGTCCCTTTGGGGAAGAAAAAAAAAAAAAAAAGGAACAATTGCATTTGCATTTCTATCACATCACATTGGCATAAAGTTATTGAATATGTTCTGCACTGTTACATTTTTGGAGAAGAGGAAACATCCCAGGTACATACTATTATTTTATAATGCAAAGAACTGGGCAGCAAGCCAAACAGACGTTACAGAGCCAACCACACACAGAACAGACCTGGTGGAAGGAGACTAGTGCTGAGAGACAGGCAACTCACATGCCTCATTTGAGGTAACTAGCAAAATGTCTCAGATGATCCGCTGCCTTTAAAACCCACAGAAGAAGCAGCAAGCATTCAATTCTTTATTTGTAAGGTTGTGGCTATTTGTCTCCATTCAGCTAAAAGAACATGCTGCCTATCATTACCTTAAGTGTCAGCATGCAGAACTTTGGGTGATGCAAAAGCACTTCAGAAAAAAGCAAACAGCAAAACACTCCTTTGTCAAACAACAGACACATCGGTTCTTGTTCAGCCAGTCTGCTATTCAGATTTACGAGGACTAATGTCACAAAGGCAAACAAGAACTTTTCAGACTCGCGTTGGCAGTTGACTGTTGTGTTACCTTGAAGGTAGCATCTGGCATCCACAAAGCTGGAGGCTGCAATGCTTGCTTGCAAATCACAAGCCTGACCTGAATCCTTGCCATCTGAACCAGAAGCAGAACCGCCACACCACTAGTGAGCTCCCAGTATCACGGCCGTGCACGGAACTATCTTTCAAATGCAACAGCAGAAGAACTGTCGAAGTTACGAGAAGTGCTGTAAACTACAGTTTGTCCCCAAACCTGAGATTCAAGTGACTGCAGCAAGTATTTTGCACAGACCCATCCATCTGCAGACCAAATCATGTATGAGTGCATGCTGCCCAGTTTTAATAAAAGGACATGCCCTGGAAAAGGCAGCTGATTCCTTAACTTGGTCCATTCACCCTCTGCAACTCAGCCACTTCAGAGACACTTAGAGTATGCCCGCAGAGCTTTCTGGACAACTGTTGTGCTTCCTCTCCCTTCTTAAAGCATTTCCCTCTACAATTCCACATCATCATTATGCCATGCATTATAACAAACCACAGACCTTGAGCAGAAGAACAACAGGAGATAAATGGTCCAATAGCACTTGAGAGAAAGTCAAGCTACAGAGATTCAAAGATGTGCTGTCCATTTGTCCATCAAGTTCAGTCTCATATGTAACACTAAACAGCTTTAATCTTTAAGGATAAAGCATATGGAATGGTGTACTTGGCAGCTAGAAGTAAGATTTACTTCTTCATTCAAACAGCAAAGCCATTAATATTTTTCCCCCCATTTGGTTGTCCCAACCTCTCCTCCCAGTCATAAAACACCATCTCTCTCTGTAGCATTACAGCTGGGAGCAGGATCAAGCTGTATTCTTAGGCTTCTTAACACGTGTTCATTATAAATGCAGTCTAGTTGTTCTGGGCAGCACCACCACCACTGGCTACGGTGGGAAGTCTCCCAGATTTGTTAACAGTACCCTCAGAAATGCTGGTTTTTGTGAAAATAGTATTCACCTGTAGTAGTAACAATAGTCACTTGCACCTAGAGCATTCCACTGCAAAGCTTTGAGTGCCAGAACTATAAACCAAATGCCTGCAAAACAGAAGTGCAGAGAACCAGGCACATGGCAGCTCCCCGCAGCTGTGCGAACAGCAGCGGATCCAAACCACATGAACTGTAGTACCAGCTGAAGGACTACAAAAGTTATCTTATTTTGTAGCATCCCCAAGAAATCTGTTCCATATTTTCAGTAAAAGATGCCAAGACAATAAATTATGCAATCTCTCCTTATTACAAAATCATAGAATCATAGAATCATAGAATGGTAAGGTTGGAAGGGACCTCAAGGATCATCTAGTTCCAACCCCCTGCCATAGGCAGGGACACCTCCCACTAGTACAGGTTACTCAAGGCCTCATCCAATCTGGCCTTGAACACATCCAGGGAGGGAGCATCCACAACCTCCCTGGGCAACCTGTTCCAGTGCCTCACCACCCTTACTGTAAAGAACTTCCTCCTAACATCTAGTCTAAATCTCCCCTCTGCCAGTTTAAGCCCATTGCCCCTTGTCCTGTCATTGCAGGACCTTGTAAATAATCCCTCCCCAGCCTTCCTGTAGGCCCCCTTCAGATACTGGAAGGCTACTATCAGGTCCCCTCGAAGCCTTCTCTTCTCCAGGCTGAAGAGCCCCAACTCCCTCAGCCTGTCCTCATAGGAGAGCTGCTCCAGCCCTCTGATCATCTTTGTGGCCCTCCTCTGGACCCGCTCCAACACTTCCATGTCCTTCCTGTGCTGAGGGTTCCAGAACTGCACACAGTACTCCAGGTGGGGACTGACGAGAGCAGAGTAAAGTAAATCTATTTTTTAATTCTAAAAGTAAAAAAAAATTCTAAAAGTAAAGTAAATCTATTTTTTAATTCTAAAACAATTACCCAATTAGTCCATAGAGCTAAAATGCTGATATGAGAGCTTTTTCGAGCTTACATTCCCCTAAAAGTCACCATACCACAGCTCTAATGAGATAAAACATAATGGATTTATTTTTAAAACTTGAATTAAGCTGTTTTTGGTGCAAAAGTTTAAATGTCTAAAGTCATTCACTGCTCTAGTAGTGATTTATGAAAAGCAATTAGACATTTTGATACAGAGTTCACTAGGACAGTAAACCATCAGCATTTCAATAGATGTGGGGGATGTGAAGAGGGGATAATTACCAGAAAACAAAGTATTTCGCATGGTGTTATGTATTGGTGCATAACTTCAGCATTTAGCTTTATATTTCATGTTGCAAGATCTATTCTGTACGTTTTGTTGATGAGTAAGTCTACTGTAGACACAAAAGCTCATTTCCTTCTAAATATAATTAAAAAAAAAATACATAAATTTTTATCTAATGAAGACCACATTTCTCTTGGTGTTACTTCTAGGAGAAGAGGAGGCTCAGGGAGGTCCTATCACTGTCTGCAACTACCTGAAAGGAGGTTGTAGCCAGGTGGGGATTGGTCTCTTTTTCTCAGGCAATCAGTAACAGAATGAGAGGACACAGTCTCAAGCTGTGCCAAGGGGGGTTTAGGTTGCATATTAGGAAGACGTTCTTCACAGAGTGATTGGCACTGGAATGGGCTGACCAGGTGATGGAGTCACTGTCCCTGGAAGTGTTTAAGAGACTGGATGTGGCACTTGGTGCCATGGTTTAGTTGATTAGATGGTGTTGGGTGACAGACTGGACTTGATCTCAAAGGTCTCCTCCAACCTGATTAATTCTGTGATTAACAGTACAAAATATCAAGCTACACTTCATATTTTCATTCTTGGGCAAGTGGAAATGAAGCAGATAGACCCAAAACTCATGCTTTAAGCTACATTTAAGTGAGTATGGTTGAATATACATGAAGCATTCAGATACCTGCCTGGAAGTCAGTTCTTATCCTCTAATACAGCAAACACTGCAGTGTCAGCAGGCAGTTGAGTGTACAACTCATGGCAAGTTAGGCCCTGCCCGAAATAGTTAACAGAAATATATAACTACTATTAAGTGCATGTAAGGATCACCAAAACCTGCAAAATACATTGATTTCACCCATCTGTAAAATAGACAGTCTTTTTCAGTCCAACCTCAAGCACATTTCGAAGGTCATTTACTAATTAAAAACAGCATTAAGGTATTTGGAATAAAAGAGTGTTTATCAGCTGCAGTGCAGTGAATGGAGGGGAGAGGGAAGGGTATAGCATCTGGCTGTACAGGGTGCATGCAAGCTTGCAGCCTGCTGAAAAAGGCTCACAAATGGAGGATCTTCAAATGGCCAACACAGGCAAGGGGCTGAGTCAACTCTGCACCTGCTATTTTGTAACAGGACTGAGCTGGAGTACATCCAGCAAAGTTGCAAAAAGGCTCCAAAACAATTGGCTGCACAGTTAATTTAGAGGGGTAGTTTTTGTACCTCTGAAGAAACATGCAGCCCTTGCAAGTTCTACTTACATAATTAAACAAGTAACTAGAAATAATTCACACTACTTTGCATCTTAAAAATGGAAACAGGTGATAAACAGGACATTTATACCTGCTCCAGGCTCCCAGAACTAAGGTCTTTACATTCAAGCCACACAGTTTAGCCTTTGTGGCTGCAGATTATAAGGAAACTCAAATTGAGAGCCTGTTAATGAATTTGAAGTCCTCTGGAAAAGGCCATTCCCAAACATGTTGCCGTTGCTAACCCTTGCACACATTTCCAGCTACTGAAAACAAGAGCCCAGCAACCCACCCCGTGCTCTGCACAGCCATGTGGTTGCTGTCAAAGGCAGGTTGTGGGATCATAATACATCTCTTTAGATCATTAAACAAAAAGGTATTTTGGTAGAAAGGGTCATACACAGTAACTCTGCCAAACAGGCAATGTGACAGCAAGACAGTTTGGCTTTGCCAGGAGAATCAAGAAGCTTTGGGAGCACTTCCAAGCACTTCCAATGAAGCTTCAAAGCAAGAAGCAGAGGAGTCCAAACTGGGCAGGGTGTAAGCTACAGAAGACTTCATGTTACTTTCAAACTTGGCAACAAACAGGGTGCAGACTACACTGAGATGGGCACACCTGGTTCCTCCTCCTAGCCTGCCAGCTCCCAAACTGCAAACCAAGAGGCGCTTCAAGCACGGCAGCTGGAGCTCCACATAAAAGCACACACATGTCTACATGGCCAAAGGAAGACTCAAACTGTACTTAACCACCTAAGCCAGTCTGAGCCTAGATCATACTGTGAATCAAAAATCATGGTACTTATGTCAAAGCCTATGGAAACCTTAAGTGCAGCTCTATCCATTTAACAGTGGCAGTAGAAAGCTGATTAGCAGGTACGTATTTAAGTAGATTAAAGCTACTGCAGCAAGAATGCTTTTACTCACACCTTGTTGACAGGTGAGCTCTGTCTGTTTTACTTATTTTTCTTAATTTTACTTTTGAAACACCTTTTTAAGGCCAGGTGGAATTGAAGACCTGCATAGTTCATTTCTGTGATTAAATCCACTTGCTCCAGAGAGAAGTAGAGACAGGCTAGACATGTGATGTGGTTGAGACAAAGGAGCTACATGAAGATAAATGCTTCACTGAAACCATGGTCTGGAAACCTTACAAAGGGAAGCGAACCTAAGGATGCCACTCAAATGCGCCTGTGAAGCTGACCCAGTAAGATCAGCTCTGTGAGGGGAATGATTGAGGACCTTAGCCAGCAGCATGCCAGCCAGAATCCCTGTCTGACAGCTGTGTGTATTTGGGTATCACAGATCCATCAAGCTCAGATGCATGTGAGTGTTTTTCTAGTTATCGACTGAATAGCATATTCTTAGAATGGGAGAGCGAGAGATGAGCTCAGCAGGCTGGTAATCAAAGCAGGAAGGTACCAAGTTTATGGGAAGCTCACTTAAGAGAGAGGCACCCTTAGAAAAAAACTAAGCTTTGAAAAAATAATCCAACCATAAACACCAAGCAACCCCAAAATCAAGCCACCCTGAAAAGTGGTAACAGGCAAAATAAGCTGGCTAACATTTGGTCTGCCCATTTAAGATGAATTTTCCCTTTCCTGGTAAATAACAAACACACTACTCAGGCTGCCAAAGGAAAAACAATATAGGAAAGAAAAAAAAAATATGTAAGCATATGGAAGAATAGGGACTTCCTTGCTCCAATGCAATCCTTCTGAAGTAATTTTCTTGATAAGGTAAATGAATAGGTTTGCCCAAAAACTCATATGTATGTAAATTAAAAACAAATGTTTAGAACACGACCTCATAAGAATGTAAGGGGCCAATTTTGACCAAAAGTCTCCTAGTTTTTTGTTGTCACTTCAGGGGGACTGGCTGCAGTCAGTGGGGCACACAACCCTTCATCCTGCTGCTCCTTCCCCTTTATATACTTGAGCACCAGTGCTCCTTCAGTTGCCTTACATCCCCAGGTGGTTCACCCTGTGGCTCAGTGCATGGATGCCTGGGCAGCAGTGCTGGCATAAGGCAGGACAGAGGGACACAAAGGCTGAGGAAGTCCAGGCTCTTTCAAAGCCAGCCCCTACTGAGACCTGCCTGAAACAACTGCAGAACTGCAAACCAGGTGCTTCATTGAATGGTTTGGGTTAGAACAGACTTTAAAGATCATGTAGTTCCAAATCCCCTGCCATAGGCAGGAATACCTTCCACTAGACCAGGTTACTCAAGACCCTGTCCAACCTGGCCTTGAACACCTCCAGGGAAGGAGCATCAACAACCTCCCTGGGCAACCTGCTCCAGTAAGAATTTTAAACACTCTGGTTTAACAGATGCCAGATTGCACCAAATTCTAGGGAAAAAAATTTTTTTTAGTACTAAACTTCCAAGAAAGAAAATGCTACACATTTCTGCTGTGCCTTTGGTACTCTCCTCTGTCTGTTGAGGCTAGAAGGCTTTCTGTGCTTGTGATACACCCCATTCACACATTTGCAGTTGTATGCAGCATTGAATAAAGCTCCTAGAAAACTGCATTTTAACATAACCCTCTAAACTGCACAACAGTAATAGTGACAAGTGGAAAAGTGTGCCCTGTTGCTTCAGCTGGGAGGACAGAGAAACCTCTCCTTCCTCACCACACTTCCAGCTCTGAGTATTTGCTGAGGAATGCCCACCTTTTTAATCAGTGCTACAAAATCACTAACTTCAAAATGCACCATCTGCATGCAACAACACCTACATTCACACTTAATGTAGGCTAACGATACTCCACTTCCAAAGCATGTGAAAATAAACATTTCCAAGTCCACAGTAGTAACTGAAACTGCTCCACATGTATTACTTCTATTTTTAAAGCTTTTTCTTCCTTTTTTTTTTTTTTTTTTTTTTTTTTAAAGGATTTACTTTTAGGTGCTATCATTTTCAAGCCAATGGCTTTCTGTGCTCCATAAGATGATTCTGCTTTGAGTTCAAATATGGTTACCAGTAAATGGAGTTAAATTGAGCTTCAAAGCGGGTAAAACCAGCCCCTGCCCATCATAGCTCAGTTTTGTATTATAGCTGTCCACTAGGATGAGTTCAAAGATTTGATCTCATTAGCCCAGCAGCATTTCCTTCTGTTAATTTTACACTCATTCACCTACAAGTCACTAAGGCAAAATGCTGATTTTGCAGTGTGTTTTATTGACGATGGAAAAGTTAATGCATTTGCTGCCAGCGAACCTTGAGAAGACACTGTACAAGTAAATTGAGGATCAAACAGAAGTGTATATATACTGTCAGCCATCCTCCCACTTTCAAGGGAGTGCTTTGGTCATCAGACACATGTTTTGCAAGGAGGCCCCGCTAGGCGCAGTCAGATCTGTGCCAGGAATTCGGTGAACCTGGGGTCACGCTGTCAGGGCTCCAGAGAAACGCAGCGGCTAAAGCATCTGAGCAGAATTCAGTCAGGGAATTAAATGACTGCCATTACAATACCAGGGCATTTGTCTTTCTGCAAAACTGTTTTTGCTGCATTTCTGTTCTTATGAAGAATGTAAAACCAAATTCTTACCTAGTTCTCCTCGAAGGTTAACTAGTTCTTGAGATAACTCTTTCTGCTGTTTCAGTGCTTCCTCCCTCTGCAGAGGAAAAAAACCAAACAAACCCAAACATTTGGTTACTAGTGATCTGAGCAGGGCACTTTCCAATAATTAACTTACAGGGGTTCTGCAGAAAAATGAGACAAGAGCAAGAAGCCAAGATATGAATCATTTAGGATAACAGTTCTGTTGTTAGAAAATATACAGATGTTCTCTGTTGTTAAGGAAGTTACACTTTAAAACAAAGAATAGCTTTTTCCAGGATAACACTGCAATTAAAATCCTACTTCGCAGCAATTAATTATATCTTTTATGATGGGTGTAGCAACATAAGTCTCCAGAACAAATCAACCAGTAGCTGTGAAGGGCACAAAAGTACAGTATACATGTGAAGGACACATGCATTAAATATTTATCTTCGGCTTACTCAAACACAAAACCAAAAACTTTGCTAAATGTCTTTCACCGAGGCAAGGCAGAGCTCTGCTCACAGTTAAATACAACCCACTCCACCGCTCACAGCTCTCACTTTAGAGATGATGTCTCTTATACCGAGACAATCACCACAAACCCGTGCTCACCACAAGCTGAAGCACCCATCTCGCTGCTTTGCCTAGGAGCTGCATCTCAGCCGAGTGGAGGCGGCTGGCCAGGCTCCTCTGCCCCCAGACCTGCACCCCAGGGAGAAGCCCAGCCACGGCCACAGCACAGAGCTGCTCGGCGCCTCACGCCCGTGGCCATGGCAGAGGAGTGACAAGGTCCAGGCTTCCCACTGCCAGGGCACTTTCACCTTGCTGATGGCCAAGCTCCCAGCCAGCTCCCGGCCGCCGGAAAAGCACTGAAAAACAAATACTCATTACCCTCGCTGCAGCACACTGAGAATAGAGACACAGTTTGCTGCTAGAGCAGCCCATCTTCCAGCTCCAGTAGCCCCCCACTCGGCCCCCCGGCACTCATAGGCGACGTGCAGGTGGCGGAACCACCAGCCAGGACGGTCTGGCCATGGCTATGCAGCAGTGCCGAGCACTGGACCTTGCTGTAGGCTGGACCTTTCCTCTGCAGGTTATCCTACTTCCGCGCCGATCGCTCCGACAGCGGCAGATACTGCAGCTTCTGCAATTGGCACAGGCAGCCAGCGAGCACTTAAAGCCACAGCCCTTCTTTTATGAAAGGCGAGCCCCAGACAGGAGACTGATCGATCTCCGCTTGCTTCAACGGCAGCCAGGCTGGCAAAGGGATCGCTGCCCTTCTCTGCGGATAGTGCAGCTTATTTTCAGTTGTTTCGAGCTTCCTGTAGGCTGCTTTCACACTGAATTTGTGGATGCTTTCAAAAACGAGCCACGGGAGGCCCGAGCTGAATGGTAGAGACAGATACAGCAGCCTTGCTGCCGTCCCTGCCCAGGCTTCTGTTCATAGCCCATGCGCACGCAGAGAGCCTGAAACTCACTTTGCTTTTCCTTCAGCTACGGCACGCTAGAACACTCACAAATAATGCACTGGCCTAAAATCACTTACACCTTTTCATTAGCTACTACACCACTAACCGCGGCAGATTAATTCACACACCGTCAGGGCCACACCTGTACCCAGCATCCTTAGGGGAAACCTCACCTTTACAACAGGTTCCCCATTTACCCCCCTGCCACTCTCACTGCAGGTCTCCCAGTTATGAGCACTCTGTCCTAGAGGTGGGAATACCCACTCCATGCCCGCAGAACAAATAAAGCAGTGAAATACACTCTTCTTAGGAAACAAAAGAGAGTGGGAATGAGCAACGAGAAGAAAGTAACGTATTAAGGTCTGACACAAGGCTAATCAAAGTGAGTGATTATTACAACTATGCACCCTCATCTGCTGCCAGTTATAGGAAATTATTCTGCAGCTAAAAACCAAGCTAGTTAGATGAAAGGGCAAGCCAGACCTTTACTAGAAATATTTGTATTTTTCACCTTGTATGGGAAAGATCTCATTTTAATCACTGCTGTTTAAGCAGTCATAAGAGTTATTTGGACACTGACACACTGGCAGGGGTATTAAGTAGCTGTGTTGCAGCTTTACATTGAATTGAAGAAGCCTTTTACAGTGACAGTGACTGAAAACCACGCCTTGTCCTCCATGGTAAAGTCTCAGGAGAGAAGAGCTCAGTTATTGAAAGGACTTGCCCTGCTCTTCCCCATTTCCCTGCTCAGGAAGCAGAGATGAGTCATCTTACTCCCGTGAAACACCAGTTCCTGCTACGGCCACAGCATCTAATAATGAAAATGTGAATGCTGCAGTGAGGTATTTGAGCTTCACCCTAGCACACTGGGACACAAGCAGGTAGTGGATCTGCAAGTGAATATAATAGCATGAAAATGAGAGTGCTTTGCTGTGAGCTCATGATGGAATTTTCCAAAGGACTTGAAGTAACCTTGTCCATTACTAAATTAGTGTACAAACACATCTAGGAGATTTATTGAAGTTTTAATGTCCCTCCTCCTTTCTCTGCATATTCTTTGATCCAGTTCTCATCAAATCACCCTTGAATCTGATTTTTTTCCAGCCCACTCACTCTGTCAGTGAAACACCTCCAATTTTTCTCCCTCAGCCTAGTGAATGGTTTTGGGTAGTGTTTCCAAAAGGGCTGCCTTACACTACACACATTTTGTACTTGTTTTTAGTTACAGCGATTGGATGAGAAAAGAGCATGAGATCACAATATATCTGACAGAGGCTGAGACTAAAAACCCAAAATAAACCAACACTGTCCTACTGACTTTCTGGTTTTAGTGTTTCTTGCTTTCTGCTGCTCTTTGGCCCTTTTGCTTTTTACTGGTGCTGTTTAACCTCGTGCCTCAACCTCCAGCTTATCCATTCATAGTTTCACAAATCAAGAAATCCAGACAGGCTTGCATCACCACTGCCTCTTAAAGAGTATATTCAGAAAAAGCTAGCCACAGAGACTGACAGCCTAAAATAAATTGGTTGTATAGTTAACCAGCCCCATGAAGTAGTCAGATTGACTAGCAGTTAATTTAGCATCCAAGTTCTTTTCCTGAGGGCCTTTCTTAACCTGAATGTTTCTCTGATTTCTGTGATTCTAAGAGAACTGAAGCTTCAGGTTTGGGAGCCTCCAGAGAAAACATTCAAGTTACCAAAGCGTGAAAGTTAACTGTAGTGAAATACCAAAACTCACTTGCGTAATCCAGCAAGGGAAGGGTCATCTTCAGTATTTAAAAGACAAGTATGCACATGCTTTGTGTTGGAATATGATGAAGCCTTCTGATTTATGCTTTACAAGATTGTAGTTGGGAAAAAAAAAAAAACCAAAAAAAAACCCCAAAAAAACCAAAACCAACCACCAAAAAAACAAAAAAACCCAGAAACTGAAAGAGCAGATCCAAGCAAAAGCATATAGAATTGAGCATTTTGGCATTATTCATTTATCCAGAAAAATCTGGCAACAAGAATCACCCTTACTTAGTTGTCAGAGACTCAAGGAGGGTCTTCATACTCATTTAAAGATGTTTCTGGCACAACTCATGAGTTTATGCCAAGATCACATAGGATGACAGGATACTTTTTTCCTATTTCAAACAAACCTACTGTAGATGTGCAAGAAATCCAGTTGAGGGTTAGCCAAAACATTCTCCCTACCATAAACATGGAAGCTGTAGGAGGAAGGAACAAGAACAGAGTTTGGGGATAAAAGCTTTGCCACAGGCAACATCAGGGTGGTGCAATTCTGCTATTGTAACTCAGCTTAAAGAAGGAGACTTCGAAATTTCTAGTTCTGTGAAAGACAACACAGTTTAAAAATCCTAAAATGTTTTAAAATGTTGACAAGTTCAGAGGGATGCCTGAGAAGCACACTTGGGAAGGTGAGGTATGCTCCACTAGAACTGCATGGAAAAAGAAGAGGTCCAAAATAGGGGTCTGGAAAAACTGACAGTTTCAAGATGACAAAAATGAACAAGTCAAGAATGGAAAAAATGATGAAATTTGTCATTGGTGTTTGTGTTACTGGGAGTTACACAGCTCAGTTACACGCTTAAGAGTATTTTTCCTGGCAATCAGCTACTTTTGCGACAGCCTGAGATTCAAACAGACCAGCCTAGGGTCATTTTAGATACAAGTGGGGGTGAAGACATCAACACCAAACTGTTTCCATGGCTCTGCTTTAAAAGCAGGAAGCTCCACAAAGGTCCACATCATAAAACGAACAAAGGTATTTACCCCAAGCACACAAGCAACCAACCTTCCTGGCTGTGTATCTATACTAAATCTTCACATGAGAACAGCACCACATACCTCCAAGGCTCAGGTTATGCACAGCTCAAGCTGGAATGGGTGAGTACTCCTCAAGCGTCCTTTGCATGCAGTTTTATGGCAAAGTGGCAACTCCTTATTTTCTTGAGAGAACATGCAACTACCTGGACTAACCATTTCAGGTTTCCCAGCCAGGTGAAGCAGGCCCACTGTGGGAGCCCCATGCTCTGCCTGCATGTCAAGGCTTCAAGAGCCACAGATAGGCTGTGCCTGACCAAAAAGCCCTATTTACACTTCACAAGTTTCCCCTCCATATTAAGAGCTACAAGTCCTTCGACAGCTACTCTATGTAAAAAGGCAAACCATGGCAGAAAACAGATTTCAAGTATGCCTGTCCAAATAAGCCAACACCACCCATCTGGTAGCAATTATCCACACATCACAGTTCACATTTTAACCAACCACACTCCTGGAAACAAGGAGCAGTTGTACAGAAGAAAGAAGTTGTCACAAGAACCAGCACTGAAAAGCTTGTATTTGAATACCAAAATATAGGGGGTTCTGTGTAATTTCAAGCACCTGTGTCAAGCCCATATCTAGGTGACAAACTACTTATCAAAGTTGCCTGGTCTATCCTATGCAACACATCACCTCCTCCAGGAGCTCTGTGGCATTTCAAACTTACTAGCAAGCTTCTGCCATTTAACAAAATGGTCTCAACTAATTTTTTTTTTTTTAATCCTCACACTAACATTTCTGTATTTCCTCAGAACTGTACTCATATGAAGCCTTCTATCCACAAACTGTTTCAGAGCAAGCACCATACATTGATGCAACTGGATACTGCAAGAGGCTAGAAAGCTGCAAAGGAACAGACTCAACCCACTCCGAGGTCCTGAAATATTTTGGGAAATCAAGTGATAACTTCTCCCATGACAAAAACATTGTGCCCGTAATGGAACCTTTCCCTCTTCAGCCTGGGGTACAACATGGTCCCTGCCCAGAAAAGATGCAGAAAGGCCCAGATGATGCTGGTAGAGCACTCCACAGCATGCAGGCAGGAAGCTCTGAGTCACATACAAAGGACAGCAACTCTACCTGTCACGGGCAGAACTGGCAGGTAGAAATGGCTCTTAATGGAAGGTTGTAGATCAACCTTCTACCTTTTTCAGCAGTACACATTGTAAACAAGTCATTTCAGGAGTCAAGACTCATGGAAGGAGAACATTAAATGTCACATATTAAAAAATTACATTGCTCTTCAAAACCATTTTATTAGACCACGTGAAAATTTGTTCAGAGTGTATAAAGGAAGCACTTAAATGCATTCTGCTGCCACACATAGGGTCAAATTAATTTTGTTCTGGGAAAGGAAAGCCTGGTTTTTGAAAGTCATTTGCTCTAACCACGGGCAGTTACTACTAAAAGTCAAATTCTTAGAGAAACACTGAGCATATTAAAAAAAATACTAATGAATTGTGGCTCCTTGCAAGCAGTTCTGAGTGCTTAGACCTTACAGGAGATGGTTTGTATGGAGGAATAGAGTAGCATTTAACTATTTCATATCAGTGAAGTATTACCTACCAACACTTCTTAATTCAGAATGCATCTTTCTCATCTGACCAGATATTCCTATGGACAGAGCATTAGAAATTGGAACCTATTACATCCTTGAGCCACACAAGTCATGAGAAGATGAGCATCATCATTTTCTGTACTACAGAAACCGAGTCATGTTTTTGCATAAACTCCAGTCACTGACATGTGACTATAGCCTGAAGGTAATTCTGAAGGGGTAACAAAAGGGTCATTCACATTCACTTTGCAGTATGAGATTTGCTTTGATTATCTTTGCCCTTATACTACAGAACTTCTACCAGCTCCTGTTCCTTCTTTAGTGGCAAAACTCAATCCTCTAAATAAATCTTCTAATTAGAAGACAACAATTTTAGAAGTTATTTGAACTAAAGAAAAACCCCACATCACACAACAAACACTTCACCTAGCCCCTACGCTACTTAGCAAAAAATAAAAATCAAGCCTTAAAAAGGCATTTCATTTGCATCACTCAGAGGTAAAAGCAAGCTAAAGAAATGAGACAAGAAGTTCTTTACAATGAGAGTGGTAAAATACTGGAACAGGTTGCCCAAGAATGTGGTTGAGGCCCTCTCTCTGGAGACATTGAAGGTCAGACTTGATGTGGCCCTGGGCAGCCTGATCTAGTTGGAGGTGTCCCTGCTTACTGCAGGGACAAGAGGACCTTTGAGGGTCCCTTCCACCTCGATGCAATCTGTGAAACTTGCATGGCAAGTAGGCTTCAGTCCCCATGCTCCATGGACATTTTTGATTGGAGGAGTAGGCTATTACTGCAGTGAAGTAAAAATGCCATTAACCATCTCAATAAATAAAAAATAAAAACATCTACAGCAAAATTGCTACTTCCAAATTACTACTGGCATGTGTTAGTGTTTGCATTGTCTTCTCACCAAATGAAATAAGCAATCAGTTTTTACCTTGACTTAGTACTTCAAACAAAATTCAATTAATCCTCAGACTACACCACTTAGGAGATTAGCTGATGGAGATTCACTGTAATTTTTAATGTTTTACTTCTCATATGCTAAGTGCATTCATGGAAAACCAGATTGTTATTCCCTGATGCTTACTGTGAAACATTAAAAGCACAGAACCGGCCAAACAGGATTCCCATGAGTCAATATTTAACAAGGATCTCACACTTGCAGGCTCTTTATGCTTTTACGAGCTTTATGTGGGATCTTTGCTTTCCCATTTTGAAGTGATGTCCACCTTCATGCAAAACCTTCACACAGGTAGGCCCCAGTGTAGTAACAGGGGCTGTGAAACTTTGCATCTCTATTACAAACTTTGTGCTTTGCAGGGGTTTTGAACTCTAATATACATTTTCCCTTGCCCCACAGAATGGTTCCTTTCTTCCTTGTATAAAACTGATCTCAAAAAATGTTACCCTGAGCAATTACTTATTTTTCAGTATTTAAAGTGGCTTGGTTTGGTTTTGTGGGGTTTTGTTTGTTTGTTTTTGTTTGGTTGTTTGTTTTAGTTTTTTGGGTCTCAACTGATCTCGTCTGAGCATGAGGCAAAGTCTCCATGAGCTCTCATACCCCTTTAACAAGTTACACTGTTACAGCTTAGGTTCTTGCATCTGTAAAAATTATAATTATCTTTATATGCTGCTTTGAAATGTTAGGAAACAAGACCCTATGCTTAAGCACAGTATTATAGCACTTGTTTCACATTAATTTTGTCATTAAGGCTGTCTAGAATTTCATCTGAAAACGCAGTACAAAATGAGATGGAAACAAGAAGCAAAGATGTTATTTTCTGTCTTTCACCAGCCCCTCCCTACGTATCTATGTAATAGAAACATCGATCTTGCTGCTGTCATTAATGTTGCATCTTCTTGAAAAAAAACTAAATTAGGAGAATTAACGAGCTGCAGGACAAGACTCCCAACTGTCTCCAGACATAACTCATTCTAAATACTCAGGTGTACCCAATAAACTGCTTAACTGAGGTGTCTTCTAAAAAAGCTATTTCCACCACAGCCTAGTTTCACAGTAATTAATGGATTAAAATATTTTTCTGGATGTTACACCTCACTGGCCTCCAACCTGTTGCCAAAAATATTCTTGTACCCCAGCACCCATGTGTTACAGGGACTCTCAGAATAACTTGAAACTTTCTTGCTTTCCAACTACCTATGATACACCAGCTGCCAGAGTCTGCATTTACCCTACAGGGGGAAGCTACTGTGTTTTTCCAGATACTCTCCTTCACTAACAAAACCTACTTGAGTTCCTAAAATTTAAGATATTATCTTTCTACTTCTCTTTTAAGATGTTTTTGGGTGTTTTGTTTTGTTTTTTTACCTGAAGGAACACAAAAACTATCTAAGTATTTTTATTCTCTCTTATAAAAAGTTATGCCCATACTTTTGGAAGCCAGATTGAAAGAGCAGAAGTACACTTTGGATGAAAATCCTACTGAGAACTAGTCAAACGTGACATTATAGAATCAATCATAGGATGGTAAGGTTGGAAGGGACTTCAAGGATCATCTAGTTCCAACCCCCTGCCATAGGCAGGGGCACCTCCCACTAGTACAGCTCACTCAAGGCCTCATCCAACCT
>VWZE01007804.1:561015-580899 GCA_013396675.1 Eubucco bourcierii
CACAGGAATTACCAGGGGATCAGGAGGAGTGCAGCAGTTTAGAAAGACTAAGCTTGTTTTTGAGACTAGCCCAGTTTGACAAGTGTTTCTGACACTACCATTGCACAAGCAGATAACACCACAGAAACTTGGTGCAGCATGGTGTTCTCTCCAGCCACACCGTTCCCTGCATCAAATATTCTGGATGCCAAGAGCATTTCCATCTGTTACTAATCTAGCCCACCAGCAGCTCCTGAGAGGTAGAAATTGTTGGGGTTTTTAGACTTTTTAAGTTCAGAAGAGTCTTGGTCAAGGTAGTTAGACATATAAGTTCCCTGGATAAACCCTGAAAGCTTAAGCATGAAGGTATCATCAGAGCCAGCTGTTAATACTGACAGCTCACGATAATGGCTGCAACAAACAGGTTTGAACTCAGGCAGAGTTTTGTGAGAGATTCCTGTTGGGCTAGAAACAGCACAGCAGCATTGCTCAATCTCATTTAACCCTTCAACAGCAGCCTCTCAACTTCTCTCTAGCTGAGCCAGCTGCATTTTTGACAGAAGTCATTGCCAGCGAGTCCTGATTCCTTTCACAGCTATTCCTATTCCAAATGAGCTCATAAAGGAGCAACTTTAAACTTTCATGCAAAAATGTATTGAGACCTCTTGGGGAAAAAACTAAAACCAAAAAACCACAAACAGGAAAGCAAACCCAAACAAATCCAACAGATTAATAACCCAGTAACTTCAGCTTTCAGGGAAAATGGGAGAGGCTGGGACAGGTTTTGCCAAGAGGCTTGGGCTGAGCTGCCCAGTCTTGAAGTAACCTAATAGCTCGCTCCAGCTCTCTCCTCCAGCCAGGCTGTCCTCAAACCTGTCTCACCCTCATACAGACTCTGACCACGCATTAGGATGGTCCAAGTCACTAACTGGCAAAGGAATCTTTCTTTAGATGGGTTAACTTTCTGGTAGTTGCAAATCAGCCTTCTGCAACGACACACCAGCACCTAGTAAGTCCAAACCAGGACTTTCTTCTGATTACAAGAAGCTGCTTCATCAGCTTACACTGCCTTGTGTCACTTCACACTTGCTCTACGGGAGATATGAAAGCACAGTTTTGTTCTTCATGTAATCAGCTAAGCATGATTTTTTGTGATTTTTTGTTTGTTTGGTTGGGTTTGTTGAGGTGTTTTTTTGGTTTTTGTTTGTTTTTTTTTTTAAACCAGAAAAGCTGAAGCTACCTCCAGTTGGCTCTGCAGTAGTTAAGGTATAAGCTCTTTGCCTTATGAGCTAAATCCTAACCAAGTTTATCCCTGGGTTTACCTAAAGAGTTTGAAAACTACACTGAAGGGTTACCCCACAGAGATACTTCAGAAAAACAGAGGTATGGCCAGTTGAGATTAAATTAGCTGTACCAGACTCCACACCTCATCAGAAACGAAAGGGGAAAAACAAAACAAAACCAAGCAACCAAAAACACACCACCAAAACTAAACAACGGGCAAAACTAAAACAAACTACAAACAACTCTTCACAGTGCTCCCTAAAAACCAGAAACCATACAGGAAATCTCTCCAGTTAATAATCAGATTCTGAATTTTCCTTACATCACCACAGCAGAAGAGTCCTTCTCACCCCTGTCATAAGCACACAAGAGTAAGACAGTGACTCTTCAGCAAGCATTATCTTTCCTGGGAAAGGAAAGAACAACCTCAGCACCAAATTTCAAAGGTCAGTTTCATTGCCCAGATTTAACTCTCTAGTATTAGTAATTTTATACAATTTAATAAAAATAAAATTTCTATTTTCTTTCTATCTGCAAAAGAGTGTGAACAGTAAGGAGGAGCAAAATGACTACTTTCTCCAAGCAGTTCTTTCTTGCCTCCAACTTCAATGTTACTTCCAACCCCTCCCCATTTTGTTGGTGTTTTTTTTCTCCCCCCATTAGTATTGTTTTTTTAAAATAACCATTCCTGTTATTTAAACCCTCCTAAAACAACAACATTTAAAAACACAAATGAACAAACATACATGTTTAGACTAAGTAGTGTGTAAAATAGCCTGGAAGAAGCAAATATGACAGTAGTCTTCTCGTTAAATGTGACACTGATTAAGCATACCTGAATTTTAATAAGTTGCAATACAAAATGTGAGAGGAGAGTGTAGGCCAAGACATCTAATTATCAAAGTCACCAAAAACCAAGGTACTTATTATACAGTAATTAGAAGACTGCACAGAAGTTTAGCAGTGAGAATTTCATATATAAATTTCACAATTTCGTATTAGCTGACAGGCATCCAAAAATCCTGTATCAAATCGCTTTGAAGAGCTGAAACTAGTTCCTTAGCAAAGGAAGGTGTTCCAACCAAGAGTTTAAAAAAAACCAACCAAAGCAAGCCCACAAAATTAGCTCAGAGTCCCTGCTCTTACTGAGTTGAATCAGAATTAGACTTAAATGCAGTACTTTTAGATTAGATGAGAACAAGCAGATATCACACAAGAATGTTATGTTTCTGGCAGCATACTAAGACAACTCAGCACTTTTTTTTGTATACCAGATGACAAAAATCACCAGATACTGGAAAAGATGAAAAAATTTGTATCAACCTGGAACACTAGTTATAATTGCAACAAAAAACTGCTGTTAAAGCCTGCATCAACTGCTGCAGCATAAATCTGTGAAGGAAAATTTCCCTAACTTCAGATTTTTCTTCCCTCAGAAGTTTTCAAAGCAGACCACAGCTATCCAGTGTAAGTTCAAACTGATTTAGTTATGTGTGTCAAACACAATAGAACAAATTAAAACTAGATCACATCATATTAATTCCACTCATAATTTTAGTTCTATTTCTGATTTTTTTTTTTAATGAAATGCTGATCATTTTAAGACACCACCAACAAAGCAGGATTCTCTAAGTAACAGCAGTGTAATTCAGATGTTATTTAATAGCTCAAAAGCATATCGACCTCTTCTATCCAGTGTCAGGTAACAAAGCAAGGTCATGCAGATTATCTGTTGAAACTACTCTTTTCCTACAAGGACAGAACTTGAAGTATATACATGGAAAGGTACTCGACCCTGAAGGGCTCTGACCACAAATTTTTCAAAACTAGAAATGATGTGAAGGTGCAAGAAAGCCATAAAACCTAATGTGTGAGGTTTTTTTCTGTTCCTATCCAGCTGATGCCAGAGCAGGTTTACTGCTACCTCCACAGGAAAACAGAAATCATTGGAATGGAAACACAGGTGTTACATATATTAATATTTTCAGAAGCTTTTGTTGAGAAGGGGTAGCAAACTTCAAGGCAAAAGTGATTAGCTAGAGAGGTGGGTCCAGGTGAACCTCACGAAGTTCAACAAGACCAAGTGCCAGGTCTTGTACCTGAGTTGGAACAATCCTCATTATCAGTAAAGGCTGGGAAGTGAGGTGATAGAAAACAACCCTGTGGAAAAGGACTTGGGAGTTCTGGTGGATGAGAAGACTGACATGGGCCAACAGTGTGTACTTGCAGCCCAGAAGGCAAATGGCATCCTGGTCTGCATCAAAAGAAGTGTGGCCAGCAGATCAAGACAGGTAATTCTGCCACTTTGCTCTGGTGAGACCTCATCTGGTGTACTGCTTCCAGGTCTGGAGCCCTTAACACAAGAAGAACGTGGGACCCAATGGAACCGGTCCAGAGGAGGACCAGGAAAATGATCAGGGGGCTGGAACACCTCTCCAACAAGGACAGGTTGAGGGAGTTGGGGTTATTCAGACTGAGGAAGAATAGACTCTGGGGAAACCTAACAGCAGCCTTCCAGTGCTTGAACGGAGCCTACAAGGGGGCTGTTCACAAAGTTCTGCAGTCACAGGACAAGGGGCAATGGTTTTAAATTTGAGAAGAGTAGATTTAGGTTGGATATTAGGAAAGAGTTCTTTAACATGAGAGTAGTGGAACACTGGAACAGGCTGCTCAGGGAAGTAGTTGAGGTCCCATCCTTGGAGATACTCAAGGTCAGGCTTGACAGCAATCTGGGCAACCTTATCTAATACAGGATGTCCCTGCTCACTGCAGGGGGGTTGCACTAGACCTTTGCAAGTCCCTTCCAACCCAGAAGGGGGATTCTATGATGAGCTATGAGATTTTTACCTTGGACTGCAGGTGCTGGATCACAACTGTTAATGCTTCAAATTTCTGGTTGCTGCTTGTCAGGAATTTTTTCAGCTGCAGGATGATTCCACTTTGGGTCTCGCATTTTGTTTTGTACTGCGTCAGCTCGGCTGTCTTTGTGACAGGTGAATGCCCATCTGTGGAGGCTCGAGTCTGTATGCATGAGCTCTTGGGACTCCGTGGCTTGCCCTTGTCAACTAAAACATAAACAACAACTACTTAGTATGCACTTCATGTTGAAGTCTCACCAAAACATAGAAGACAAGTGCAAAATAAAGTAGTTATAAATTCTTACAAACCAATGAGGAGAAAGCGTTAGGTCAGCAGTACTGCAAACACTATCATCCAAAGTTTCTAGCACCGTAACATTGTATACATTTGGTACTTCATCCTCACCCCTTCAAGGTATTCTGTGGCTTCCTTTTCAACACACTCTCCATACTGGGCTTTGAATAAATATTTTCACAATATGCAAGATTTCTGACATCCAACCTATCCAGTAACTTAATTCTAACATAAAGCTTGACAGCTTTTGTTTGCAATATATATTTCAAATTCAAAAGCATTTTCCCTAGACTTCCTTGGACTTCTTCCTTTCGCTACAAAAACTTTCCTCTCTGAAGCTCAGGTCTAAGCACTATTTTTTTAGCATCAGCAGTTTCAGTCACACAGATGAGATTTTAAAAACTGCTCTAAAATGTAATAAATTTCAAGTTTGCCATGCCACTATTCATGGTCCAAGGATTACATCGCTGACTTAGTATTTCCAGTTATGTTGCAACCTCAATCCCTTCACAGCACACAATCATTTCATGTCAGAGGAAACCAAGTTACATAATCCAGTACTTGACTCGTAAACACCACGAAGGTTACAGGCTCCTCTGCTGTCTTCACAATGGAAACGGAGTGCAGTACTGCTGTGCAGAGAGGGCCAGCCTTCCCCATTTGATCACACAGCGAACAGGCAAACACTTTTGCAATAAAAAGTTGATGCAATACATAAATAACCCTTGCCAATTTAATGAAGCCACCTAAGCAGATTACTTTGTACGGTTTCAACTTAAGATTTCTTCAAGATAAAGTGAAAAACCTGGGAGATGAGATTTGGAGAAAAGAAAAATGAGAGCATGCAGGAAAAAAAAAAAGTACATGGGGATAAACTAACCAGCTACAAGTACTTGCTCATTAATCCTTTCTGAAACACAGGGTTAGAATAGTCCCAGAGGTGCAAGGTTCAATCACACAACTGGAGGTAGAGCTAATAACAAAAGCTTCAATCCTAAATTCATGTTAGTGTGACTGATGCTCAACTATTGCATTAATGCACCAGTCTTGCACAGGCTCCACTTGTTTTCAAAGCATTGAGTTTCTTGTTCACGATACTGACATCCTTTGTGCCTCTCTTACCGAGCCTGGTATAAAATGCCTCCTGAGCCTATCTATTTTCCAAATAAATCCTCTCCAGGCAAGATTTACTGTCATCCTTCATAGCTAGAGAATTGTCAGCATACTGCTCTATCATGGTCAGTTGCTCTTGTATTCTTGGAAATTTCACTGCACTTCACTGCACTTCAATAGTTATATTCTTTAACAGTTAGCATCTCTGAGCTATTTTCAATTAGAGTTAGAAGCATAAGATCCTGCAGTTCAATAGTAGAGCTGTTAAAAGGTATAATCAACATGATAACCCAAATCAAAATATGAATCTCCAGAGGAAACAAAGATCAAGCTTGGCTGCTAGCTCTAGTTAGCTTATTTTTACCACCATTTTGAGTAAATGTGGCCACTTCTTTTCTTGTAATGCAGACATAACTATGTCCTTTGAGTAGACATCTTTAAAATGAATGACAGCTCACATTTGAGCCACCCCATCAGATTTCCAGTAACTATGTGGAGAGTACTGTGTTTGGGAAAATACTGATCAACTTCTGAAACTCCTTCAGAAAAAAAAATTAAAAAATTACAAGAGACAACAATTGAGAAAGGGCAGGGGAGGAGGGAAGAGCAAGGACTAGAGAATAAACATGTAGAGTTAGTCCTCCCCTGCCCTAATAGCTCAGATACTCCTACTCACATATTCCACCTCCCTTCTTGAATGCTCCACTTAAATAGAGAACTAGAGCACTCTTCTTGATTTAAGGCTACTGGGTAAATTTACTGATACAGATGCTCATGTCATCATTTAATTAACTATATGAAATTACTTTTTACATCCATCTGACCCTGACTGAGCTGCATTAAACCCGAACAGATGTTTGCAGACAATTTTCATTCTGGGGGAAAAAAAAAAAATAATTACATCATATACTGTTACCTAATGAAGTTATTTAATTTAAACACAGTGATACAAGTACAAACAACAAGGCTCCAGATATATGCTGTTTTCAGAGTTCAGAGAGCTCCACACCACTATTTTTATCATGGACTATCAAGCTTTTCCTAGAAGCTCACTGAAACATCCAACCAAGCCAAGCCTGGATACTACACCAAAAAACAAAACAAAAACCAAAACAACCCCCCCCCCCCAAAAAAAAAAAAAAACCCTGAACAAAAACCATGCACTGTTCAGTGACATTCCTGTTGGCAGTTTTATCATAGATATGTGCTAGACACAGCCACTTCAAATGCTGAAAAGCATTTCTCTGCTAGCATGAACCCTCTGTAGCATGAGCTGCCTCTACAGATTAACACCAGTGACACTCCAATGCTTATTTATGGCCTGTGTACCTCTAGGCAATGACAGATTGTTTCCAGATTCATATAAAATCATGCTGTTGTGTCAAAACAAAAGTCATGTTTTCATTAAAACAAAAGATTGCAAGTCTAATTAGACACAACACATCAGTGTTGGGCTCTAATTTGAAGACAATATTGGTTACCAGCCCAGGTCCTCTTCACTTCTGCTTTCTTACTCGTCACCTTTCTATAATCAGACTTGTAAAGCAGTACAATTTCTACCTGCAAGTTAGGTTCTGACCTCCTACTCCTCCTCTACAGTAGTCTCAAGAGCAAACACTGTACCCAATCTAGCTGAAGTGCTATTTCTGAATTCAGATGTTTGGTGGAGCAGGTAGTACAGTAACCATACAGAATCACCATCTGTCTTATCCTACTTCATACAATTAAAAAAAAAATTAAAAAAGAAGAAAAAAAATAGCAGTGATTTTGCAAAGACTAAGCCTTTTCTTTTGATCACTGTATCATTCACAGAAGATTCAATATCTTGCTGGCAAGACAACTATCCCATGACTTTGGAGAAAATTAAAAAATCCTTCCACCTTCTCTACAGTTGCTACTCAGATGGCAGCAGCTGACTCCAGTTCTTTGGGGAGAATATTAGACCCATCCAAAGCTTTTACACAGAGCAAACCGTTTCCCACATTTATGCTTTAGTTCGTAGGTGTTCAGAAGCAAGAAATACACAAGTGTCTAAGGAACACACCCTACTCTACAAAGTTACATTTAAGTGCTGAGTTATTGTCCCTACTTGACTGGAAATCTCAGAGCTTGCCCAGTACTGACAACTTCATGATCCTCTCTATCTTGTATCCTACTGTGCTGGATTACCACATGAAACGTCTATCACCTACTTACTGGTTTGCAGGTGCAACATAACACCTTCCTTTGCCTGTCATAGCATCTGCTCAGGAAGGGCTGTGCAGTAACATCTATGCTAACAAGAAATTTTCTTTAAGCAAGAGATTAAATTTTAAAAATAGGCAAACATTTCTTAAAACCATTCCAAACAGCCTAAACAAACTACTTGACAGGCACAAATAGGAACAGCCTCACTTCTCTCCCCACACTTCTGCAGGCACCATTTTCTTACCCCTAAGAACCTTCTTTTCACATTCCTCATCCAAACTGTTAGCTTCCACAGGTTTTTCAAAACCTGTGTGTGTGTTGTGTAAGCATCTTTCAAAGAAACATCCTTGCTCAACATTTTCTCTTGTAGGAAGATGCAGGCTGGTAAAAACTTTTTGCCTCTCCTCCATTTTCTGGAAAGCCTTGTCTACACATGTTAAGTTAGTGCTCACTTCTTTGATCAGTAAGACCAGATCAGCTTGAGTATTTAATCGAGTTTCCATTTCTTCTCTTACTCGCTGGATTTCCTCAAGCACAGTTCTTATATCCAAGTGACTGGACTTCACCTCCGCTTTGAGATCTTCCTTCACCTGTTGCTGACTCCGCTGCAGTGCTAACACCGTTCTGATTTCCTTTTGAGATGTTTCCACATCATGCTTTAGTTCCTTCTGTCCAGCCTGCATGGCCTCTTGACTAGCTTTCACTTCTGCCAACAGAGCAGCAAGGCACTCCATCTCAAATCCACAGGAGCTGCAGGACCTATTGCAGTGTCACAGCTTCCAAACAGTCAAGGACACTCATGAGCTGGTAGCAGATTTCCCCAGACAGCCAGAGAGCTGGTACATAGCCCTTGGTTTGATATCCTACCTCAATTTACAGCATGCTGCAATGAAAGTACTAGGCAAAAATCTAGCACAAGGTGAGACAAAGGCACAAAATAAAATACTTCAATAAGCAGGGCTGTAAGCCAGAGCTCCTTCCCAGGACTCAGCCAGAGCACTAATCAGTTTAATTGGCAGATTATGCCACACCTGAATTTTTTAAAATCTTTTGCTGACATCATTGCAGGTGGGACGTCACCCCAAAAGCCACTCCCAACAGTCATTTGATCTGCGCATCAGTAAAAGTATGCCTGGGCATCAGTAACCAGCTTTGTTGCAACACAGTCTAACACTGCAAGGCGGCAACAGCCCTTTCTTTCCAACACAAAGGCTCAAAAGGAGCCAGAATTGCCTGCAGGAGATGAAAAACAAACAGCTCATCAGTGCTTAGTTATTACAATTGTATATGCAACACAGTGATTAGCAGAAGGACAGGTGCATAATGTTTGCAGTGAGGGTTCATGAGTAGACCTGGGACGTTGTCCACTCCCACTGAATGCTCTGCTCCACAGCTAGCCGTGCTCTTTTAGCAATCTTTAAACAACCCAGGTCCCAAGGAAGCCCTCTAGTCCATAAACAATAAACAGTTACCACAGCAACATGGGAAAACTGACTAATGAATTATTTTTGGCACATTAAGGATGCTGCCTTTCAGCTCCCAGGTCTATGTTAACTATGTAAAAGCTACTGTTTCTTACTTTTGAAGCACAGAACTTGTAATTGGTCTAGGCTCTATGTAAAACCCGGTAGATTAATGACACCAGGCTGTCGGCTGTTGCGTTACACAGGGGCTTCATTACCCAGTCCTTGGATTCAATTTGGGAAGGGACAAAACAAACAAACACACACACACGCAAAAAGAGGAACACAATGTAGGTCTTGCTCCATGGAAGGAGTCAAGCTCTGTCTTCAAGAGGTGAGCTGGTATCCAGCATAACACCCAGCATTCAGAGCTTGCAATGAAAGTTTACTGCACACTTTCCAGTTCACCTCCTATACAAGAGCAGGCATACTCCTAGGACCAGGAAGGTATCAGAGGCACGTTGTCCACACAGTGCCTCACAACTTGCAGGTACCCCCTGTCTTGCTATCACGGTATCACAGTCCTTAATGGACATAATGCCAGTGGTGGGGCTTTTTTCCAGCTCTCTGTATCACCTACTAGTGGTCAGAAATCTCTGATGAGATTCTTCCCAGCACAGCTACAGGCTGAAGGTATAGGTTCTTCCTCCTTCAGCCCCTTGCCCCATTTCCAGCTGGATAGCTATTCCAAGAGCTCCTGAGCATTAGTTATGTACACTTACCACTAAAGACCAGCACACAAAACAGACTGCAGAAGCACAATCTGAAGTTTGAATTCAGGTAACAACTTAGACAAGAGATGTAGGTAAAGAGTGCCAGATATAAGCACCAGCAATATTTCCACAGCCCTAGACCAAAACCTGCAGTAATTCAGGTGAACAGTGTAACACTTCATTCCAACCTTCACCATACCTTAGTGGTTTCTAAAAAAAAAAAATAAAAATTCTCACAAATGGAGGTGAAGGGCTTGCAAAGATCTCAGGCACCCTTCAGCAAACTGCAGTCCAGCAGAATTGATTTCCACTGATTCTACCATACAGGTGCAGAATAAATAGGTCTCTCTGTTAGAGGGATGGCATTCACCAGGGTTATTGATGTAACCACCCAAGATCTAACTTCCTGGCAGCCCCAAAGGCCCCACTTTTCTTTCTACATGTGTGCAGCCTCTCTGATTGCCAAGTGCTCTCTGCTGTAAGATAATAAGCTGTGAAGAAAAGCTCTCTTTGGAAATATGTCCTGCTCTATATGAAAATATTTATTCCACCTGGAATGTAATCACCATGTTTGTTATGTTCCTCACTCAAACTAGGAGATTTGAGTGAGAAACATAAGGATTCTGGTGATTTGGAAGTTCACCTTCTTCACATAGCTTCCAGGCAGCTTTCCTTGGCTTTTCTGCACTCTGGAAGACAGTCTTCAAAAATCTACCTAAAAATTAAATTTGTGAGTACATACTACAAACCAAACTGAAAGTCTACAGAGAATGATAGTACCCTGAAGTTCATAACCTGTCTTTCAACATGCATACTTAGCAAATGACACACAAACAACAGCTTTCACCTTCCCAAGCCAGAATTCATCTGGGAATTACCAATTCCTGCTGCTGCTCCAACTACCCTGTCTCTATCCCTGGTAAGTTTCAGGTATTTTGACATTTTCTACTGCTTCAGTGAAGAATCTCCTACACTAATTTCTAACTAATTAACTATTAGAACTATTTCTAACTAATTAATGATAACTAAGAATTTCATACACTAATAGAAGACAAACACTGATGAGGATTTCCTCTCAAGAGTATATAAAAAAAATTGCAAATCCTACTGAAATAAAATCTGGTCTATTTGGGTGGGATGTTTAGGGGGCTTTTTTTTTTTTTTTTTTTTGTTTTTGGTTGTGTGAGGTTTGGGAATTTTTCATGTGTAGTTAATATTTATTATTTTTTAAAGTCTTTCTTCTGCTTTCTGAAAGCACAGAAATCCTTTACACAACTAGCTACTAGCAAACACAAACCGTCCCTGTTTCTATAGCTCAAGAATAAAATCCCTGAAGTGAAAACATCTGAGAAAATCCATGCATAGTTTTGAAGTCAACACAGAAACTTGCTAAACCACAGTAACAGTTCTATTTTACAGCATTAAGCAATACAGCAAGTATGAAATACTAAGAGTTTACACAAAGCTTACAGTAAATCATACAGAAAAATCTCTTACTTTGCCAGAGTGGTTTCAAATTCTGTATGGATGACCAATTTGTGCAAGTAGGACTGGGGTCAGCCTTAAAACCAACAAGAAGATGTTTTCACTTTTCAAACACCTATCTGCTTCTATACACTGACCTTTACTCAAAAAGTCTGATTTACAAGCAATTACAGCTAGTAACTGAACACACACTGCAATAAAACACCAAAACATAAGATAAAAAGTCTCATCCTTAGCCTTGTTGGTGTTAGGCTGGCAAAGAAGCTTGAGAATTAATGAGAACAACCAAATTAAAAATGAAGAAAAAGGGAGTAAGTTCTAGAGAGGGCTGCAGAACAGAGTGCTTGCTACATGTAACAGCAAACAACACTTGTACAAGAATGCTCTCACAAACATGATATATACTCAGATTTAAATTAAACAGATTCATATACTCTGATTGAAACCAGCCAAATTACAATTAAATGATTGAAATGAAGGTAAAGAAATGTTGCAAACACATCCCACACCACACACTGACCCAGGTTGCGGAAAACATTACAAAACATCCATCCTGTACAGTATTAACAGTCATGAAAAGCACCTAACTGTACTCAGTGGAGTTCAACTTCTACAAATACACTGATAAACATTAAACTTAAAGGCCCACCTGGTTTTGTTAGAGCTTGAAGTACACACATTTACACTCCTGACCTCTACTCCACATGCCTTGAGCTTTTCCTCCTGTAAGTGATGTAGTCCCATTGATGCACTACTGCATGCACCACAGATCTGATTCTGGGTTTTTTTTCCTTCGGGAGTTATCAAATCTCACTATCATATCTGAACCCATGAGTGAATACATAACTTCACCTTGTTAATCTTTACACAGCTAGTTATGCATCCTTAAAAAAAGATCTCTACAATTCTCCCACCATCCTTCTCCCCATCTTCCCCCCTGCTGCAAGGCATCTAAGCTGTTTGAGCAATGCAGCAGGAAGGCTGATCAACCATTTGATTTCATGGCTGTGATTTTAAAGTTTCCCTCGTGACAAGCTATGACACTTGAGAGACAGAGACTTGAGAACATCCATAGAAATAAGAAAGCTGTTTGGTTTAATCTGCAGCAGTAAATACATTATCTTTGAGAGGACCTGGAAATTTGGCTAGCTGTAAATTGTCACCCTAAGTTCTTTTAAAGCTGCTCTGGGCTATAAACCCATGAAGCAGCTTCAGACAAATATACAGGGAAAGTAGTCACAAAACTAAATTAATGGTTTCTGCAGAAGGCTTGATAAGCTAGACTTGGGTGGAAGTCTTCCAACTCCTGAGTTACTCCATCCATAGCTTGGTCAACTGTAAGTTTTCCCTGCATGCAGCTAAGCAAGTGGTAAACACACTTCTTCCTGATATGCCTCAAAGTAGAGGCTGGTTACTACACAAACAGAGACTACTGAAAAAGGAATCTTCTGTTTCTAGGCTCTGCCTTAGGCCTGTCTGTGTAAGCTGGTGCAGACAGTCCCAGCTTGCTCTGTTCATACATCAAGCATGTCAGCTGTGAGCCAGTTCCAGTCCACAGGTAAGTAATTTCATTCTTCAGATGTGTGCTGCATAATTTTCAAAAATGAAATTCTGAAAATGGTGCCTCAAAAACTCTTCTAGCTACTCATTCAGCTGATCTTGTCTCAGAAACATCACTCTCATCTTCCATCTCTCCCCTCATCAGTATGGTCTCAAGCTCAAGACAACTAAATGCTTTCTAGAGCAGAATTGCAGCTCTCTCTCCCTCACTTTTACTGTAAAGTCTTGAGATTCCCTTCTTTAGGAAGGGAACTAGTCCATGTCCAGGAAGATCAGCTTATCTTAGCTGCCACCAAATCCTTTTCAAGCTATTCTGAACAAAACAGTAACCATCACAGAGGCTTTTAAAATGTTTGCAGGAACTGATCAAGACAACTGCTGGCAGGCAGAATCTGACCTAGATGCTTAAATTGACACAGCAGAGTTAAAACATACACAGCAAAAATCCACCTGCCTTTCTTTGCAGAAACAAAAAGGTTTTCCAGCACATTTTTCCTTAAATGCTAGTACAGCCTGAAGGAGAAGTGCAGAATCATCACATATTCCAAGCATGCAGCCTGAAGTACTGTTTCTGAAGTCTGTCTGTCCTCTCATGCCTATTCATCCATTTACTTATAAGTATTACATAGCACTGACATTTAGCCCCAGTACAGCATTTTAAATCCATTTTTGTTCCTCACTTCTAGCCACAGAACTGGATATTCTCTTTACGCAGAGAATAGCAGAAAGGAAAGGGAAGTCTCAGATGTATTTACATACTTCAAAGAGTTCTGTGCCTGTTGGATGGTTTAATTGCATGCTTAACACACATACCTTGCAGCACTGGTCATACTGGGTTTCACACTGGCAGGAGCAAGTCTCTGATGAGGCAGAACCTATTAGCATGTCCAACGCTTCCCTGTCCGTTACAACGCTGACTATTAGGTAAGAAGCCAAAAGTTTTTGAACCACACCAGAGTACTGCAGCCTACAGCTGTTACCCAGAAACTGTAATGTACTACATGCAACTTTTATTAGCTTCCTGCTTGTTGACAGAACAAATGGAGCATGTGAACCAAGGGTGCTGTTTTCACACAGAAAGGTGGAGGAGGAAACCTGCACATTCAAGATGATGGGAAGAAACCAAGAGATACCAAGTAAGGCCAGTTTTCCAACTGCATACCTTTCCAAGAGAGCTTTTGCACAATCAGCAAAGGCTCAGCAACTCTCAGCAGTCCTTAACTCCTGCTCAAGGGTTCTTCTTAAGCCGGATGTGAACCTACTCATTGCTAGTTGATCTGACACTTCAAACTCTTTCAGGCTCTTTGATAACCCACAGTGTGATGGTCTGGACTTTTCCTGTTGAGTCATAAGCATGCCACTGACAATTTTTTGTGGGAGGGAGAGAAAGCTCTTCCTGCAATCAAGAGAGGTTGGGGGCAGTCATGAATTCAAGGAAAGCAAAATATCAACAATCCAAGCATGACATTGCAATAATGTTCCCAGATAAGGCTCAGTACACGATCTTTCCAATTTCTACCCCAACAAACTCTTACCCTCATGACAGCCTTTGAACCAGTTTCCTTGTGGGTACATACCAACTACAATTAGCCATCCATTAAAGCCTCAGTGTTTCTCAAGCAAAAGTACTGCTTCATCAAGAGATGAACACGATGTGTCTTTGTTACCCTTAGATGTCACCTGTCCTACAGAATATGGTTCCTGAGCTTGTACAACTGTTTTAGGACACTGTCAAATGCACTACTGACTGCCTGAAAACAGCACTTTTCCTCCTAGAGGAAGCATGTTAATGACACACATTTTCATTTGCCAGTACTTTGGTATGATCTGTTGCTTATTTATTAAGTATAGAGAATCTCTATGTTGTATAAACCTCACTCACTTCTGAAGATAGTAATTTATGTTTTAAAAGTATACATTATCCTTATTCCATAATCTATTAACCAAAATAGATGGTTACATTTGTAAAGATACCCAAACTACATCAGAGAAAACGCATTACTTGCAATTTGCTGGTGGCCTCCAAAAATAACAGCACAGAGACAAGGGGCAGCTCAACTCATTTAATCACTGCAAATCCCTGATCAAGCAGCATATGCACTTTTCAAAGAGTAAGTTTTGAAGAAAGGTGGTCATCATGACTCTCTTGAACTTTGCTCTACACTGTCTTAGCATTACACATTTCTTTGTCAGTTCACCAGCAGTTGGTGGACTGACATTCCAGTCTTGATAATGACAACAAACTTAGGTTGTCAGGTGAAAGGAAGTCAAATGGCTACACATTTGGACAGTCCTAGAAGTAGTGCATTGGCAAAGTCAGTGATGATGGCATATAAGAATTTAAGAAACACTTCAAAATAGCAATGTTGAAATTTCCTAGGAGATTAGAAGATTGGAAGGGATAATCCCCACAAGTCACATTTTACAGAGGATTTAAGGAGTCCTAGACTTGCACATTAAGTGTGTAATTAATGTATCAGACAGATGTCTGATAAATGCATAGTACATGTGCAAGCCAGACTAATACTCTGAAATCTCAGCCTTGTGCCATAACACTTTTTATTTAGGTACCATGGACCTATCTTACAGAAGCACTGAGTTCTGACCACTGATACACAAACCGATTTTGTTAATATTGCATCCACAGTATATTTATTCAAGTTCTAACACCTAGAACTGAATTAAGTTTTCACCTAGCTAATGCGCTGTCAAGGATGAGGGCCACTAAACAAGTGGCAGACACTATTAACCCCTCTCCCTTCCCCATTCCCAAAATGGACAGCTGCCCAAAGAACCAAGCACAGAGTTATACTGAATGCTGATGTTCTTCACTACTCTCTGCTCTATTTCCTCTCCTCTTGTCTTGTCTCTCCATTTTCATCTCTCGTACAAGAAAAGTTGCTCCTTGTAGTCTGGTGCCCTCTACTGCTTCATCTCAGGCACAAGACATGGCATATTTTTGGCCTTTATTCTGAAGCCTCTGTCAGGATCCAGAGTCAAATGGTAGAGGGAATCCAATCACGATTACTTTGTACCATCTGCAAGCCCTTACCAGATCAAATTAACTGTTGCCTCCACATTCTTCTTGAATACACTCCCACAATCACAGAACAGTTTAGTTTATAAGGCACCTTAAAGACACAGCTGGTTGTGCGCAAGGACATCGTCTACTAGATCATGTCGCTCAAAGCCCTGTCCGACCTGGCCTTGAACACTTCCAGAGATGCAGCATCCATAGCTTCTTTGGGAAATCTGTTTCAGTGCCTCACCCCCCTCACAATAAAGATTTTCCTCCTAATATCTAATCTAGATTTACCTTTTTTCACTTTAAAGCCATTAACCCTCATCCTATCTCTACACTCCGTGATAAAGAGTTGTTCCTCATCCTTCCTGTTGGTTCCCTTTAAGTACTGGAAAGCTGCTATAAAGTCTCCCACCCAGGGCTGCCCGTTTCCCTATTTCCAGATACTGGGGGGTGTGGTATCTTTACATTCAGGAAAATGCTTTTAGTGGGGAGAGCATGTGTATGGTGTTACAAGAAGCCTGCAATATATCCACATGTGTAGGGAACCATCACACAGCACAAAGCACAGAATGATGTCAAGACCTCTCTCCTCTTCTAGCCTTTCAGAAGATCCTATGATTATCCCTTCTAATCTTCTAGAAAATTTCAACATCCCTATTTTGAAATGCTTCTTAAATTTTTATCTGCCATCATCACTGACTTTGCCAATGCACTAGGAAGCTCACGTGATTGTGGGGTTGGAAAGGCTGAAGAACAGCCAGAAAGGAAGAAGCCATGAGCTGCAGTGTTTGAACTTACTCCTTCCCTAATACTGTAGTCCACCTACCATGCCCACCATCAGAAACAGGGCCGGAAGAAGCCTCCAGAAACTATTTACATCACTCCTAGTTGGGGCAAAGTAAACAGTACTTAAGACATAAAAGACATTTCATCAGACTGCTCAACTGTTTCAAGTCTTACCACAAAACTCTCCCCTGCGTTTTTTTCCCCATAATAACTTTAACTCCAGCTCAAACTTCACAGATCAAATCACTGACTATAACCTCTCTACACAACATCTCTCATGCAGATACTAGTAGGGTTGTTTTTTTTCCCCACTCACATATGCACGGCAGCCTCTTACATTCTGGGAAGTCAGATGTGTAGGCAGCTTAACTATTTTGCTACAACTTTTTAAACTTGCTTCTTTCCGAAAGGCCTGCTGAGCATTCTAAGTATGGTGGGAGTAAACATCAAGTAAGTGGCATATATTGTTACTTACAAATCGAATTAAGAGAAGTTAACGGAGTTTTCTTTTTGCGTCATACATTTATTCCAGATTTGTGTATCAAACTTACTTCCCACAACCCTAGATTTTAATAGGGTTTAATTGCATAAAGAACCCCAAACAAATCCAAACAGGATTCTTGTAGCATATGGAATTAAGCCTTTGATAGACACTTTCTGCTTAGGTACTTACAGAAGTTTATTTTGTTAAAATATAGGCAAAAATCCCCAACCAACCCACCCAGAACTACTTCAGAAATTTAACTGAATTACCCAACTTCTTCAATTGTGCCTGCCTCAAACTCAATAGAACGATTCTTCCTTCATTGCCACCACAACATTTATCAACTCGCTTTAGTGCCAGATTCAAGAATTTATTCTTTATCTCTATTTTTTTCTGAATTACTCAGCCTTTCAGAGTGAGAGTCTATTTAAGGCTCAGTAACTTGCAAAGAACCATAATATTTCCTTGAAATCAACTGTACAAAGGAGACCTGCAAAATACATTTTTTGGATCATAAGACCAGCACGTTAATAAGCAACAGCATTTCTTGCGCTGTATCTGCAGCTATCTGAGATGAAGAGGACAGAGTGGCTTTTAGTTCGAACTCAGAAGCTATTTATTCAATCACACTAGTATGAGCTGATGTTATATGACTGTAACAAATGTCACTGACTTAAACATGGCACTGAAATGCTGCCTAAAGGATATTATGAAAGAGAAAGTAGGACAGACAGTAGGAATTTAAAGAGCTTCCTGAGCCTTGATTGCATTTTGTATTCTTGCTTTTGTATGAAAATGGTTTCTGAATGTATACAGCAACAGCTTCCTGTGTTTATAAAACTCTACATCTATTTTAAAACAAATCCAGATTAGACTCAAAATTTACTGACACTGCTCTTGAAAGAGAAGTGATAGCATTTCTAAATATGGGGGAATCATTATAATCAGTGCCAAGTCATCCAAAGTAATTATATTTTATCTACCAAAAGATCACTAAAACAGTTGATTCTAACATTTTCCTGAAAGAGATAACTGCAGTTTGTAATTTCAAGTTACAAAATAGTAAACATCCAAATTCTCCTTTTGCTACATGTTTTTTTCACAGAAGTCTCAATTTTCTGACTAGAAAATGGACTATAAAAGAGACCAAGCTAGAACATGAAATTTGCCCACAGGTGAAAAAAACTGAATAAAGTATTCGGGTATAATGAAGCTTGCACAATAGAAGTAAACTGATAAAATAAAGTACAAGTTCAACTTTCCAAATCCCGTTGAGAATCAGTCGTAGAGCTCTTAGGAGCTAAGTAGCATTTTCAACATTTCTCACTATGGCATCACCCAATGACCTTCTTCCAATCAATATCTCAATTTGTTTTAATCACAGTCCAAAATGGCAACCCAGCAGGCTGTTCCTTCCCAGCTACACTGGCTTCACTTTCTGAGTTCAGGTTTAGTTGTTTGTCTGTAACTACAGTTTCCACACAACAGAGCAAGGGGGTACATTTACCCTATTTGCAGAGGACTACCCTGATATGTTTGGAAGACCACATAAGGCAAGTTGCATTAAAATTTACTACATATTTATTTATTTATTTCTATAACTGTTTCATAGTTTGGTTAAGACATGTTACTCTAAATCAGTACTATTCTTCTAAGGCACTTGATATTGGCACATACCCGTCTCCACTGGGTTGGTACACAGAACAAGTAGGTTTGTTTTATCTCTGTATTATTATTCCAATTTGCAGTTTAAGAACCTGTGCTATTCATCCTTTTGATTACCCATATCAATATTAAACTGATATAAAGACTCTTAAGAATGAAGGAAAACATAAGTGGTCACCAAAATTAGACATATGCTCACAATTATAAGAAAATGTGTTTTCAGAAGCAGCAGCATAGTATGTTTCAAAGAACAGCAGCACAGTTGAACACATCTAACCTTGAAACGGTACTTTAAAGTTACCCTAGCTGTGAAACACAACTTGTTTGTTCACAGAATAAGACAGCATCTTAAAGAGAACCATTTCAGTTGCTACTGGTTAAAATCATCCATGTGAACTCAGTCGTCCATGCTTCAGTGCAAGCACAAGGCAGAAGATAGTAGAAACACAGACATGGCAATTCAAGTGCCCTATACCAGCTCTAAGTGCTGCTTCTATATTCCCTTTTCAAAAGGCACACAGATTCCACTTATACAGTTCCTGGCATTAACCACGTCATAGTTCAGGACCTATTGGTGTATTTCCTGCTATATTAAATTGTTTTCCTCTTATTAAGCATCAAAGATGTCTCCCCAGGGGCATGCCTAGAACACTGCACACCATTGTTTCAGGAATAGCCTGATGGCAAGATGTGAAAACATCTTGCCAAGATGAAAACAAAACAGAAAACAAGGTAGCACCCAGTGCTTTTATTAGCCACAAGATATAATGTCCCCACCCTCTGGGATGCACACAGTCCTTCCACTGCTTGCTGGTTACACCTGGAAGTTAAAACCTCTCTTCCAAATGACTCCTAACCAAACTGTGCCTTGGGCAATGGCTGTCTGAGAACTACCAGCTCTCATGTCATGGAGTGATCGCTTGTAGTGCCTGCTGTGGAGGCAAAGCAGTTCCTGCAGAGGAGGTTTAAAACATTAATCACCTTTTT
>VWZE01007804.1:580942-683255 GCA_013396675.1 Eubucco bourcierii
CATTTAAATGGTCCTTCAAGTCTCTTCTGCTTAAGCCAAAAAACAAAGATGGAAGACTTGCATCTTATCTTAATTGGGTAGTGGGCAGGGAGGGAGGGAAAGAAGGCTATAGAAATTTTCTTGAGGAACTGGTAACTCAGGTAACTGGAGTCTTCACTGGGGTATACCTATAACTTACTGTAAAGACAAAGATCTGTATGTGAGGTTAATCCCTTTGAAAGATTTCTAACTACAAACACCTCCACTGGTATCCCTAACAAATGCAGCAAGCAAAAGTATTGCCTCTGCATTACACATGCATCTTGTCTTCTTTGATCCTATGTCCCAGCTAAGAAGTCCTTCCTGAAACACAGGAATACAAATTTAATGAGGTTATACTATTCATTTCATAGTAGAACTTCTTTTAAGTGGAAAAATGTCTTAATTTGATAAGCAAGTTAAGCAGGTAGTAGACTGTATAGCAGTATTTGTGGAAATATACAAACTTTGCTTTTATATTGACTATATAACAAATGGCCCATGCTTATGGCTAAGAAAAGCAAAGTTATTTGGAGTATAATAAAGTGCAACTGGTTTTATAAGTAACTTCAACCATTCTTCTGCTGGAAGCATTTTTAATGCCCCTGCTTTACTACTACAGATATCTGAAAAGGTTTAGCACACAGTATATTCTTGCAGCAAGTGTAAACACAACATTTTTAGTATCTCAAGTGTTTCTGATATTAGCAATATTCATAAACAGATAAAAATACCTGAGTCTAAAAATGTTACTAAAGAAATCATTAATGAGTATTATTTTTTACTGTCCCTAATTTTCTACTGAAAGACTGCTAGTTCTCTTCAAAAGGATGAGCTTTCACTAAAAGAATTTCATCACAGATGTTCCCAGCTGTCTTGTTTCCTGCTTAAATATTACCAGAACAACACATACAAAGTGTTTACAAAAGCATCTCAGAGACTTTTTACTCGCTGTAAATATATAAAGAGCAAAATACCATGACAAGATGTAGCAATGCTAAATTTAACAAGGAGATGAACACAAGATATAGAATTATTAGTGCCCCTACTACAACCACCAGACATCAATGAAGGAAATACCAATGGAACATTCATAAATAGCAACTGTAAAGAAAGACTTCAGACAGACACAGGTCAGGTTATCTAAGGTGGATTATTTCTGTGTTTGAGTACGAGGACAGGCTGTAAGGGCTGGGGCTGTTCAGCCTGGAAAAAAAAGTGGTTCCAGGGAGGCCTTATAGTAGCCTTCCAGTACCTACAAGAAAGCTGCTTGTTGCAGCTAAGAATGAATGGATTTAAGGTTAAGGAAGGTAGATTTAGACTGGATTATTAGGAAGAAATTCTTTATACTGAAGCTGGCAAGACACTAGAACAGGTTGCCTAGAGAGGTTACAGATGCCCCCTCCCTGGAGGTGTTCAAGGCCAGGTTAGATAAGGCCACAAGCAGCCTGGTCTAGAAGAAAGTGTCCCTGACCATGGCAGGGGGTTTGGAACTAGATGGTCTTTAAGTTTTCTCCTAGTCAAAACCATTCTTTCATTCTGTGAATTAGGATTTGTTTTCTAAATTTAAAAAAATACTTAAGTTATACTGCTGATGCATTCATTTTCCAGAAGACCAAATATTTTCTCCTCCCTGTAGGATGGAGAAGAGAAGTGATACTCCATGAACTAGAAAAAGTAATGGGGAAGAGCACTGGAAGTGAACATGGTCAGAAAGGTGCTGGTTATACAACTAATTGTAGTCTAAGTCATCAATCAGTAACTCTGCAATGCTAGTTTACCATTATTATCATCACATTAAAGATAAATTGCTTAGTGGTCTCTTAAAAATAAGATTTAATTCAATCAAATCTTCCTGACAACACTATTCCATTGGTCCACAGATGGCAGATAGGTCTAGAGAAGAACAATTAGAGCTAAAGGTGATCTCAGCAAGCCAGACAGCTTGACCAACGGAGCCTTCAACGTATTTTGTTCTGGGGCAATATAAGACAAGAGAGATGGGGACTGCTGACAGATAATTTTCCAAATAAGAGAGCTTGGGTACAATATGTGGTCAAACACCAGCACTCTTCCTAATAGCATCAAATTGATCAACTTCAGCCTTAGGTTCATGCCACTCTGGGATCAGAATTCTTTTAAAATAACAAAAGACAGTAGAAAAGCTGTTTCATTACGTAACACTAAATTAACAGCCAATCTCTATAAACAGAAACTGTCACCTCTTGCCATTGATTGTAAGTACTGCCTCCACAGTACTTAGCATACAATCATATTTAATTAATCGAAGATGCTAGAAACGTTTTTTTGCCCTCTACTCCATTCCTACATCAGAATTTTCTGTGCCAACAACAAAAGAATTGCACATAACAGTGAGCCAACTGGCTGCAAATGCACTGCATTCTAACACTGAAATTTCATGCTATTGTTTTCCTCAAAAAAAGCTATTGCTTTATACCTTAGAAAGTTCAAATTACAAGAACTGAGTAGGTAGTAATGCTTTATTTGTTTGAATACTGCAAGTTTTTTCTACTATGATAACAGATTCATTTGCACAAGCTGCAAAACTAGTAGAGGCAGATTTTAGAAGTTGAAGTCCAGTTGTACTATGCTGGAGATCCCCTGAAGTAAATTAAAAGCTATGCAGGTTTGTATGCATCACTGTTTTTTTTTACCTGTCACTTTCAAAGCCCAATCTTCTCCACAGCAAACAGCAGCAGCAGTCAGACCCTTTTCACTATTAGACATACCAAGTGGAAACAAATGCACACTTAGAATCTCTCTGCTAATATCACTGCATAATGTGCTAGATCTTTTATGTTTAACCCCCTTCTTACTATTCTTGTATGAAGTTGACCTTGAGGCAGTAATGCCATTTATTTCACAGTGACGATTATTTAAGGTATCCTTCACATAATTACTCCATTTCGGTGAAAGAATTACAAAACCCAGCATCACTCAGGGAAAGCAAAAATGCAAAAGCTTTTCATACCACTCTAGATCTTTTTTCTCCAAAGATTTTTTTCTGGGGGGAGCAAAAACCCTCATCTACATTCATTCTCATATTATATTAAATATATACACAATTTAAGTGTTAAAAAAGCATGTGTAAGTTAATGTTTTGATTCTGGCATGGGTGGGGTTTTTTTCCTTTATTTGCAGAGGGTTTTGATGGTTTGGTTTTGTGAGGGGTTTGTTGTTGTTTGGGGGGTTTTCTAGCAGTTTCTTTCTGCTAGCCATGTTTCCTTTGGAAAGCGCTAGAGTTATCTTCATTTTATACACCCACTATAAACGCATCAATTGAATCTTCCTTGTACAAACAACACTTATAACCGTTGTGGTAGGCCTAAACAGGCCAAGAGAGACTAACACATGTCCTGGTTTGCCCAGACATGTTTTTCTGCTCTTCTTCCTTCTGTTTTGAGGAGAAGCAACTGTGGGAAAGAGGACAAAGAACCTGGAACCACTGAGTCTAAGGATTCTGGCTTGCCCAGACTTGTTTTGTTTCTGTTTACATCCTGTGGTAAACGAGGTACATATGCTTGGCTTGTGCATGGCCTATGTTTTTTCCCATATTTGGGTAAAGCAAGCTTATGGCTTCACCTAATATGGTTAAGCTTGGCTATCTGCCATTCTGTTTGGCTATTCTGTGTCCAAAGGCCCATTAGCCTCAGGCTGTATGCATAAAAAGAGAGGCGCAGGTAACACAATATGCCTTGCCGTTGTACTCCTGCTTGCTTGCTTGCTGTTTCCTGCTGCCATTGCTCCCTGTTTCTGGCACTGTTCTGCATTATTGCATCCTGAACTGCCTGGAAACTACACTGCCTCGAGTTTACCAGGAACAGGCTCTAAATGCCTCCACACGACAGGCCTGCATAGCCAGCGTGACATTGTGCTGAGACTGCACACTGCAAGGCCCTGGCCACACCTCTTCTGCAAAGACAGGAAGTCCCAAAGGTACATAGATCACCCAGAGGAAACAGGACCAGACTAGAGATTGTCTGCCTCTTTACCCCAGCACCCTGGGAAGCATCGCAAACCTCAGTGGCTAAGATGACACTAACAGAACCCTGTGCAAGTGTTTGGGTACTGTCTTGAGCTGTAGCTAGCCCTGTGAGTCAAGAGATTAATATTTGTGAGTAAATATTTAAAGCCTCTTGTAATTCACTAATTGCCTTCTGCCATAAACAGAAAGGAGCTTCCCAAGTCCACCTAGTGGGCAAGCGGTATATTGACTTCAAGAACCTTCTCTACCAGTTCAATTCATGTTTATATTTTTTGCTAATCATTTCTAGATCCTATGTTATCATCTGTGTAATGTTTCCATGACTGTACGGAGAACCAATTATTATTAAAATTAGCGGTCAGGGGGAGTGAGACTCCTGAATACTGAAAATTAATAAACAATATATTAAAAAAAAACAACAAACATCTCACATTAATTAATTACCCCTCCATAACAATAACACGGAGCCCTACCATCTGAAAATAACAACCTCCACCTAGCTATCACCTACATGCCTGCTAAAGCTATGATCTCTTAAGACTGAAATCAAGTATATCAGACAGGTCATTTAATACCCAATCTTGAATAGATAAAGTCAAGAGCAAAGTCTCAAGAGGAACATGATCAAATCTGAAATCCCTCATAACAAATACTTCCCAGCTATTCAATTTCTTTTGCTCAGAATAGATAAGCTAGCTTTACATCTGATTTTTTCCTTGGTAAGTGACACATTTAGCGTATTCATCCTGTATCAAATCTATTGAGCAGACTTTTGGATATTCTACAGATTACTTGGTATGGTTGACTGTGTTGGGTATCTTTCTATGGTTCTATATTAAACTGTCATGTCAGACATTAATCAGGACTTTAGCTACTCTTCAAGGGGGAAAAAAATACAACGGCGTATGAACAGTGAAGCAAACACACGAGGGTTTCGGAATTCTTTAAGAGTGTTGCTTTATGATACACACAAGTAATTCAATAGTTCCCAATGTGATTTGAAGCATGATTTGGGGAAGAAATTGTATTGGAAAAGGATGTTGTCATCTCAAAGAAACCAGGCTGTGATATTTGCTTGCTGCTGTTGGTATTGTTGTAATGACATCAGCTACTGTTTGACCTCTTCGACATTGTTTATTCCCAAGGTAACAGAGGAACTAAGTTTAGTAAGCAAGGGAAGTCAGGAGAGAGATAAGAGTACTGTTTGCCTAGGGGAGGAAGAGGAAGAGCAGCAAGAAGAGTTAGGTGAAAATACCGAGACAAGACAGTTTACCACAAAAGCAACAGTACAGTTCAGTACACGAATCTTGAGGTACTAGCACTTCAGTCCCTCTTTGCTAAGGGTTTGATAAAGGTAGTAGATGTTATATTTCATCACTGAAAACCACTGATTCACACAACCTACAATCATGTTTATGCGTTCCTCAAACGTTCAGATTTTTGTTGCAGTTACTTGCTATAAGTAAGTTTCACAATTCACAGGACAGGTAAACAGTATTTCCTGAAGTGTTTTGGTATTTTTCCTTTGTTGAAGAGGACACTTGTATACAGCTAACAAGGCAGGTGTACATACTTCCAGTAACTGAAGAGTGATGTTTCAATGCCCAGCTGCTTTTAAAGGGAGAATAAACTTCCAGATAGTGTAGAGCATATAGCAATGAAATGTTAGACATAAGGCAACAAGATGATTTATGTTAAGAAACACTTCACATTTTACACCAAATTTCTTCTGGATGTATTCCAGCCTTAGAAAAATGCCTATTTTTATTTGGTTTCCTCTAAGCAGGCTGTATGCTTATGTAGCAAGGCGGCCGAACTCTCCAGTTACTTTCACACTTCCACATGTTAAAGACAAAAGCAGTGCACACATACTCCAGCCCAAGGACCCATTTAAATACAACTAGACTAACTTAACACCAGTGTTAACAACGGTGTGTCCAGTCATACTAGGTACTGCAAAGAAAGTGTGGCAGGCTGCCGCAAAATACACCCACATCAGAATAGAAACTCAAAAGCAAGTTTCATTCTCTTTCTCCCAATAGTGCTTACACCCTAATTTCACCAAGTTACTGTACCAAAACCTGTCAGCCAGGACATGGTAACAGAAGAATCCAGCTTGCCCTGTGCTCTAGGTTAGTTTAAAACTCCACATTTCAACAATTGCCCTAAGTACCTCAAGGATGCTCTATGTTATACAAGGTGAAGGATAAAATCCATGACAATGCTTATTAAAAGCACAATCGACACAAAACCTGGAACTGAATGTCACTTACGTAACATATACATATTCACATTCCTATGCTGAGATGGAAATTCCTTTTTTCAATTACTCTCTACCTTATTTGTTGACATAGTGCCTAGTTTATGCTTACGTGATTTTGGAATGAAGCCAATTAAACCACTGTAAGAAAATATATTCATACTGGTACTGCAAAATCAAACATGGCTCCTGGCATTTAGCACAAAAAAAACCCCACCACCAAAACAAACAACAAACCAAAAACACCAACCACAAACCACCAAAACCACAAACCATAAAAACCCTTTTACACTGTAACAAACAATGTGATTTCCTGGCATACTGTTGCTGAAATAATCACTAACAAGCATGGATGCATTTTGCTGTTTCTAACCCCACAGTATATCTATACATAATTGCACTTTCCACTACAGAATATGACCTGGTTTTAATGCCCTACTTTTGGGGCATACTCAGCTCTGGCTAACCACTGGTCAGCTTTCTGCAAACACACTGACTTCCTACAAGACAGGGATAGCAAAGCGGAAAGAGGAGACCAGGCAACCAACCTCTCTAACCTTTCGGTGCTGTACCACTAGCCTGTACATATTGCGCAGAGAAAACACACAGAAGGTCTATTCAGCAGTTCTCATTTAAGTGAAGTGCTGCTTAACTGCAGTACAAGGCTAGCAATTTATTTTACATGCTGTTTTTTAACAGAGGCATCAGAAGCAAACAGATGTTTTACTTTCACATCCACTTAAATATCACAAATAGATCCTTATCATTGTAGAATTCCTTTGATGGATGCACTGACATCTACTTCTATTTTTCAAAACTACACCAATTTCAGCAGCAGGTAATGAACATAACCTGTCTCCAACCCTTCCCTTTCAGGATTTTTTTTGTCCCTGGAATACATGCTACTTGGAAATTTCATACTGTTAGCTACATCAAAGATATAAAGTACATGCACAAAGACTTCCTTACATAAGAATTTTTACCATCAAGGTACTTTAGCTTAAAGCCATGCAACTAAGATGCAAACAGAATCCTCGACTGCATTTGGATAGTCAGTCTATGTTATTTTATGTTCATAACTGAAGCCAGAAACTGGATTTACTTTGACAAGGATAAGTAATGACAATGCAAATGGTTTAAGCTGCTATGCAGAATGCCAGGACAGGAAGGAAAGCTGGTAGAACTAAATGCCAGAAAACAAAAGCAGAGGGTGGTGTTCCAGAGAGAAAGGAAATGATCGAGAGGAAAAGCTTCTGCAAAACTACTTTATGTAGCTCCTTGCTCCTCTCAAAATGCAAGAGAATTACAAACAGTGCAGTGAAGAGAAGGGCTTATGTAACTAATATGCAGGTTGCCATACATTTCTCTAGATGTCATGTATCTCAGCCAAAACAAAACCACCAAACAACTGCCAGCCTCGAAATAAACAGCTACTAACCTTCACCAAAATTACACATGTATGTCCTGGGACAAAGCTCAGCTACCAGAACCTTGTTCCTACTCCAGATACTTGTTTTATTTGCTTTACCTGCTACTGAAGATGAAAATTAGGTCACATACAGGTGAGAATTTTGTGGTGGGTTTTTGGGTTCAGGTTTTGGGTTTGTTTTTGTTTTTTTTTTTAATTTTAGCTTTTTTATTGTTTGGGGGTTTGTTTTATTGTTTAGTTAGGGTTTTTTTGGGGGGTGATGGAAATGTTAAACACACACTGGTCTCAAATGTTTCAACAACTTCATACATTTCAGATTTGTACCAGCACAAATGAGCATAAGCTTGCTTGTTCTACTTGCAAATTAAATGGATTTGATATGACATGTATGATAACAGATATTTAAATGTAAGTATTCAAATATTTCTCCTAAACAAAAAGCCATGCTGTGACAGCCTATATTCATTCCACTTTCCTCCTCATTCCCCCCTACATATTTCTCCCCCTCCCCCCAGTCAAGGTATAGAAAAAAAAAAATACTGCTCCCAGCAAATAACCATTAAAATTATTAGGTAAATAGTTAATAGTACAGACTTTCTGATGCTATTTTTGGACTTCTGCAAGGAAACAGCAAATTCCAATTTGCATTTCATAAAGAGAATAACCATCTTGCAGGCAAGCAGCTCAGGTATGGGTGCACATGCTCACAGAGACTCTCAATATAAAACTTCTTTGATCAGAAGTCAGACTTCTGCATGAAACTGCGAAACTTCCATGCCCAGTAGGATGTTTATTTGCTAAAAATAAGCTGCTGCTGAAGTAAACGAGCTGTTCCCTCAATGCATGCACTAACAGTTACATAAAAACCCCACAAACCTGTATGAAATATAACAGTGCTCTTCTTGTAGCCAGAAGGTAGACGAATGTTTCGGAGCAACCCCTTTGCTGTCAGCCGCACACGCATGTTGGATAAGGAAAATTTTGGGGACCATAACATGTCTTCAGCGCAGTTGGAAGATAAACAAGCAAGAAATAGCCTCCATGTACTGTCACATACTATGTCTTTAAATCACTACCGGCAGAAGTGACCAATCCTTGCTGAAGAAAACAGGTTTGAACAAATTATCAAGTCTCCATTCCTTGGCTTTTATTCCTTATGAAAAGACAAGCAAAAAAAAAATCAGCAAAAGCAGATATCCACAGCGTAAATGCTGTTGGCAGCTTCTCTTCACCAGATGTTGTGGAAACAAAGCTTGTACTCAGAATAAAATCGACTTAGTGATTTGGAAAACCAACAGCCTCTGAATTGCATCACAGTTTGATGCTTAATCTGCTGTGGGACTCAGTGGGCTGGGAGCTAGAAAAGGAGAAAAAGGAGGAGGAGGGAGAAGGAGGAAGTGGGTGGTCTCCCCAGCTGAATATATCATCCAGCAATGTCACAGACCATGTAATTGTTCTTTGGAGACTGTTAAGGACATGATTTCAGTATTCCTGGAGGCATATTTCAGATTTTTTCTCCAAGAACCCTTTCAGGGTGCCTTTTTTTTTTTTTTTTTTTTTTTTTTTTTAAAGCAGTTTCTTTTAATTAACATGAATTTATCAAAACAGATTTATCAGCTAACATATTCTACCAGAGTTTCTCTTGGCATTAAATATTATGTCAATGTTTAAAGTCTTGACAAATCCACAAGCACATCTATTCTCTTAAGAACAATTCAGTATTTGAGATCTGCTTTGGGGAAATACTATTTAGCTTGGCAGCTCAGTGCTGCAGATGCTTCCATTCATCAGAAGAGGAGCAAGAAAGTAGGCACTAATTTCACATTAAAATAGATCTCTGCCAGATGGATTTTAAAGGCACCCAAACAAGCAGTGGTACAGGAGTTCCTTCAAAAAAATATTTCTAATTACTACTTACTGAGCTCAGAAGTCAGTCCTTTTCAGCTGCCACTAGTGAAATTAAAATGAAAAAATAGAAAATAAGAGGAGAGGAGAAACTGTTCAGCAAAGATTAGGAAAAGAAGTCACCTATTTCACCTATGACTGACTACAAATACATGCACTGGCCACCTCAGTACGTTAAAAAAAAAGTCACTACTTTGCCTTGCTAGGCAGCCATAGACACAGAGACTACCCAAGCATCTCACAGCTTGTGCAGGAAGCAAGATATTAACAGTTCAAACCTTATTTTGAGCTTTTCTATCCTTTTGGAGACAACAAAATTAGGTACTTTTCTATTCATGCACTTCTAGCATTTGACCAAACCACAACTAATGCTCTCTAGCACCTAACCCTCTGACAGTTTTTCCAGTTCCAGAAACAAATTAATTCAACTTGCTCTGAATCAGGTATAACCCAAAGCAAACATAATCACCCTGATACATCTCATCCCAGCAGAGTCTTGCCTTTCTCTCCTTACCATAACATCTATTATATTTTGATAGCATGTCTTACTTAAAATGCATAACACTTAAAATTCTCTAATAGTTATTTACCACAGCAGCTAAAACTAACCCATCATTTCATTGCTTAATCTTGGTCTCTGCATATCTGCAACATCACACAGGCCAGTGCAGTGACAATAAAACAGCTTAAGTAGAGCAAAAGAGCTGCAGCCCGGCACTGAGACCGTTAGACCTGTCAAGTCAACCTTCACAGTGTACTGCAGAGGAATGCTGCTGAATGTTTTATGATCATTTACCAAAGTATTTCACAAGACAGTGATGCACCACCAACTCTGAAGTACTGTAACATGTCTTCAGTGTCCACAAAACCATTCAAAGTAAGTACAAAGACAGTAAATTAGCTTTTTGTTTGGTTCCCAGGGCAGCCTCCGCACATAGCAGAGCATGCATGTCATTACTGCTATAAAATCCTCATCTCTTCCTTCTAGTCTGAAGAGCTTTGGCGTTAGCAATGCGTGTCCATCTATCTTTCCAACAGCCTGCAGATCCAGAGCCTTTCCTAATCCAACACCCCTATCAAAGACATTGTCTCCCTTCTGTTCTGGAGGATTATGATGCCTGGAAACCACACCCAGCGGTAAACCAGAAGGCACATTAGAGTAGCCTTGCACATTCAGGATAGATTATCAGACTATTCAAATATTAGATAAGTATTGTCAAATTCTCTCTTCAAGAAGGCACCCTGAGATTCCAGGCCTACAGACCATCTTCAGACATTATTCAAATATTATTCAACACCCAGCCATACCAGATCTTACCCTTCTGCCAGGGCACCCACAGAAACTCATTTTTGTCTTCCTCCTGCCCCAAACAGCTCATTAAGGGAGGAACTGCTCCATGTAGTAAGTGTTCTCACACCACCCCAATTTATTTCTACCTTTGAAAGATCAATCTAATTAGGTTAAACTAAACCAAAAAGCACCCCCCCCAACCTCCCCCCCCCAAAAAAAAACCCCAAAAACAAAACAAACCAAACCAACAAAACAGAACACAAGCCCAACAACAAAACTCCCACACCCCAAACCCACCACCACTTATCTTTGCAATAGCACCTGTGAGAAAGGTAAAGAACTCCTCATTAGCCTGTAAGCTGAAGAAGTGGAGAAACAGGCTGTGAAAAACACTGGTATATCACACTACTTTTTTAAAAAAAAATCAACAAAATTTCCAACTGGAAGAAAATGCCTTCCTAATTTCTTAAACTGGAATCCTGTTAAGCCCCTCAATCCTAAACCACATCTGCTTTATGCAGAATTAGACCAATCAGCACTAATAAAAAGCAAATCATGCATGTTAATCTCTTCTAGGTCCCAACACAGACAGCTCTGACAGCAGCCAGCCAGAGGACTGTCCATCCCTTCGGCAGAAAATAACCCTTAGGAGGGATTTAACTCACAGAGTTTCATCCAAAAAAGCCTTTGCAGAGCTCTGCATTACAGCACAGTACACTCTGCTGTGGTGACCATGCATCTGCTAGTGCCATTCCCTTCACTCAAGAAAACAGCACCTCCATGTGTGTGTCTGTACGCCTATGACAACCATCCAGTGCCTGTGCTGGCAGGGTACAATGCCAGCATGTAAGCCATGGGATCTTAACATAGCACACCAAGAAAATGCACTGTCTACATTTCATGCATTACACAAGGATCAGAGAGAGGTCTTTTTCTATCTTGACACTGAATAAGGGTGATAGAAAACAGCATCAGAAAACAGCAGAATAAACAAGATAAAATAGAAAGTGATGCACAGCCCAGACAGAAAACAAAAGGATTGACAGATTTTATTTACTAGCGCCTCACTAGAGACTCATGTTCAACATGGTAAAGGAGCTTTACCTTGTTATGACCATGTAATTGAGTCCAAGTTGCTAAATCCATCAATATGTGATGACATCATCTGATTGACAGTGGGGCTAGAACTATTTTAACCCTAATGGATTTGGCATACCTGCCATTCCCTGGGAAGTTCAGCAATGTGATAAGAAAGGAGCAAAAGGCACTGCCATCAGTGTTTCTGCTGTCCCTGTCCTTCTTTCTACATTCAGCAATTCTTAGGAAAGCCATCAGAGCACAGTTAAGTGTCTCACTGCAAAGTGTTCTAAATCAGAGGCTAGATCTTTAGATTTGAGATGCCCATGTAGAGGGCACCTGGTTTCATGTCCTGAGACAGTATGAGCAGTACAGAGCAGATGGGTTTTGTTGGCGCGCTTTACTTCAGGAAGAAAGAAAGAAACAGGAACCTCAAGCCTACTGAGAGCCAAAGGGTCATCTGTGTCCTTGTTTTTATTTCTGGAAAATTACTTCCCCTCCCCACTTCCCTGGGACCATCTTGCTCTAGCCAGCACTCCAATTTGAGAAGCTAACCTTCCTGCAGACAATGGTTTCTGCTGCCATGCCAAACACAGCAGACTTATTTTCAGGACTTATTTTAAGCTCCAATCTTTACCTGAATTAAAAAGCAAACCTCCTCCCGTCTCAGAACAGCAACTAAAATCTTAAATAATTTACATTTCTCTAGTACACAGAAGCTTTTAATCATTATAAATTCAGCAGCCTGTCAAACAGAAGGTTATATGCTGTAGTGGATTCTCAGGCAAACAGCTACAGGAATCAGGCTGGTGCGTGCCTCTCTCAAGCAACAGTGGTGGCATTTACGCTGTCTGCACACTGAAAATTGAGGACAGACACAGAACATTGCAAGAATCATTTCATTGTCAACTTCTGAGTTAAGGGTACAAGAATCTATTTTCCATGTGTGGAATGTCCTTGCCAAAATGACATTTTTATTTGACTGCTTCAGTCAAAGTCCTACAGTGCTTTGAAAAAAAAATGAAACAAAACAAAACCCCAACTAAACCACCCTACTACCCTATAGCTGAATAATGTCATTAATATGATAACATGTTTTAAAATATACGAGGTTTTAATAATCTGATCAGAGGTGTCAAAATTCATCTACTTCAGTGCTAAGGATTTCTCCTCTTCAGCAACAGGCTGGGTGTACACATGCCCTTGTGAGCTCAGGCCTTAAGGAGTGTAGGAAAAGAGTTTGACTTCAGGCCATAGCCTACAGACCTATTAGTTATTTACTCATACAATATTGAATTATATGCACAGTGTAACTGCTCTTCATTTACGGTCTCATAACAATATCCAGACAGCCTCTACTGTAAGCAACATGGTAAATAAGGACAACTTAGACCAGTATGTCCTAAGACATGCTAATGCTTCATCAAAAAAAAAAAAAATCACAAAGCATATTAAATACAACCTGTAAGAGGTTTAGTTTTGCTTATCTCTGTGGGCTTTATATGTTCTTCACAGCCTCGAGTGTACAGACAAAAACGCAGATGTACATTCAGCTCGCAAGATGTTTAACCATCTTTGACACAAGACCCATGAGTTTCACATCTCTGGGACGGTTCCATGTTTTTTTCAAGCATCATGTCAACTCATCTCCCTAACAAAAATCACCAAAAGCAATTATGACCAGCTACTCTATCTGCTGAAAAACACCCTAAGAAATATAGGGAAAGAAAAGTGCTATGAAAGCCAGAAGAAACAGATCAGAAGACTTCAGATTTTAAAAAATATATATATAGATGTATATAGTAAGAGGATATTAAGAGTCAGCTTTGAGATACCTCATGCACTTCACCTTAAAATTAAGGAAGAGCTCAAGTATAGCACACAAATTTTACTGCCTGTTTACTTCAAATACATAAAACAATGTGCACAAACTAAGGGACTCCAGACAGCTAAAGCAGAAAACAAAAAAACCACGTGAGAACTTCAGGAGAGATCCATATTGAGGTTTAACTGGAGAGGAAAGGGGAAAAAAGATAGTAAAGACATACCCAAGCACTAGGATAGCATTTTTAAGAAGGCAACATAAAATTTGGGATTGCATACAGCAACTCAGTTGGGAATAACAAAATTATGACAGTTTGCTCTGTCTGATAGTCAGTCAAAATCCTGAAGTCTTAGTGAAAACTTACTGTCCTTTTAATTTTACAAAATAGTGATAATTTAGACATTTTAAAATTCAGACAACAGAATAGAGCCTCTGCCTAATCCTAACAACACAGTCTGTAATTTAAAGCCATCAGGACAGACTTTCATGTTAGAAAAGCCTTGAACTTCAGCTCTTAATAATGGGAAGTTTTCTTTAAGCATCCCATCTGAACTGATGAAATCTGTGGATGTCCATTTAAGCTGCCTGCTCTACTCATGCAGAAGAATATCTATTCAGCATTTAGACAAGTGTGAGAAAACCACAGCTCTGTGTTCTTCTCCTGTGTGGCTTGTTATTGTGAAACATCAAAATACATACCATGGAAGAGAACTACAGACATTCCACCCAACATCAGAAAAAACACCACCAAAGTGAACTACAAACATTCCCTCTGTAGAAACTCTGCATGTTTTTATGTCACCAGGAGTTTGGAGTATGTCTGTGAAGAGCTGAAGAATAATTTTCTCACAGAAGTCTGGAATTAAATAATAATAAGCATCTCTGAAATATGCAAGTTACAATCCAGAAAACAGATCCTTCCTTAAAAGCATTAGCAGAAGAAAGAGATCTTGCAAAAAAAAACCAAACCATTTGGGTTATGCTACAAAAGGCCTTAATGAATGATGCTCTGTCACTACAGGAAAACTGATACAACCCACATCAACTCCTCTCATTGCTGTTGTAAAAAGGAAAAAAACCAAACCAAAACAAAAAACCCAAACAAAAATACCACAACCCCCCCCAAAAACCAAACAAACCAACAAAACCCAAACAACACCCAACTTTTTCATTCCACTCATTTGAGAAACTTCCATCAGTATATCACCATTTGAACATACTCTATAGCAAGCCTTGAGGTTTCAAAACTCACTGTGTTTTGTAAAGGTATCTATTGAAGACTGTCCTGGTTTTAGCAGATATAATTTTCTACCTAATAGCTGGTAGAGTGCTGTGCTTTGGATTTACTGTAAGAGTAACATTGATAATACAGCGATGCTTTAGTTGCTAGTTGTTGCTGACTAGTGCTTAAACTAAGCTTTTCTTACTGCCCCATCAGTGAGGAAGCTGGAGATGCCCATCAAGCTCGGAGAAAACACAGCTAACTCAAACTGGGCAAAGGGACGTTCCATACCATAGAATACCTTGCTGAACAACAGAGAAAAAAGAAACAGGAGAGAGTTGGTTGGGAAGCTCAGGGACCAGCAAAGCATCCATCAGTGGGTGGTGAGCAACTGCACTGTGCATTGCTCGAGTTCTATATCCTTTTATCATTATCATAGTTTTCCCTTCCTTTCCTGTCCTATTAAACTGTCTGTATCTCAACTCGTGAATATTATCTTTTCTCCAATTCTCTCCTCCATCCCAGTGTGGGGGAGGGAATGAACAGCTGTACGGTGTTTAGCTGCCTGACAGGTTAAACCACAAAGGCACCAGGAACGCTGGTGATTCTCAGCATGAAACAACAGACACCTTACTCAAAAGTGTTAGTTTTCAGAAGATCAGGTTTGGGATGAACACTAAAAACACGCATGCAGAGAAACTGATACACTTACTTGATAGCTGAAGGGACCAATATGGAACACATTGAGACTGTGCTGTCATATGTGTGTTTTTTGCATCCTATTCTTTACCCTGATAAATATACTACCTCAGGGAAAATATCGCTTAGGACTTCAGAGTTTAGGGTGACATTCTCTGAACATCAGCAAGAGCCATTTACTTTGAAGATTTATGGAGCATAGAAGTTCTAACCCAAGGAATTACACCCTGAGATCCAACTGTGGTACTATACTTTAGTTGGTAGTGCTGGGAAAGTAACAGCTATTGGGTTTTAAACATTACTTCAGGTTTGTGATGGTTCAGGAGTTCCCCGCCCCGCACTTTGTAAAATGACCCAGACTAGAACTCAGCCAGCTAGAAGTTAAGGAATGAAGCTCTATTTACAGTTCAGCACAATGTACAAGCAGAGATATACACTATAGACAGGAATAGTTACAGAAATATATGTTAAAGGTAATACAGAAACACAACTCCCCTCCCAGAAATCAGAGACCCCAGAAGGGGCTCCCAACCACCCTTCCACCTTCTCCCAACCCCTGTGCCTTATCCCAAGGCTTCCCTTACATGCAAGGTAAATTAGGAGGATCGTCCAGGGAGGTTAGAAGAAAAGTGGTCAGTGAAAATTAATCAGCAGAGGAGTCAGAGCCGGAAGCTGCTAGACCACCCCAGATGCTGTTCTCCCAGACAGAGACCGACAGAGAATGCCTTATGTATATGTTCCTTTCCCAAAACAATTTTCAGCAAGTCTATGAGTGAAGTAGACATCACCATGTTTTCCTTTCACAGCCTATAGTGTAATTTTCTCTATTAAATTATTCTAATTAGCCTCAAACCAGTACAAGGTTTAAAGATATTCCCTTAACTCTTCAAAATAAAAATCTTTCTCTCTCCCTATCAAATGTGTTCAATACGAAACTCAAACGCACACAGATTTTCATTAATTCTGCATTTATTTGTATACAAATGCTTCTAAAGATGGTTCACATGTAATATCTACACCTCTCATGCAGCTTTGCTGTCTGTTTAGAAGAACATTTCTTATTAGCCTGAAAATGCTCTAAAGCTATATCACATGAGAAGTAATTCAGGGTGTCCTCATAGTATACACAGAAGACAAAACAGATTAAAGAGATACTATAGTTGGCTTTTTAGTCCAATGCACAGTACAATACCTTCAAAAAGAAGTTTAAGCCTGACCTTTTTGTTGCTTTTTTTGGAAGTGTAAAGCAAAAAAACCTAACACGCTCATTTAAGCTATTCAGCTCCTAATTTTTCCAATATTTAGCTACATTAAGCTTCACTTTGGAGGAAAAAAAGAGTAGAGGCAAAGACTGACAAACCCATCTTATCTACAAAAGCTGAAGTTCCTTAACATGACAGACTGGAAATTCAACTTCAACACATCTACACTGAAACACCTGGTTAGAACTACTCAGAGAACTTCCTGCAATATGGAATACCTGGATCAAAATCCTCTCTGTTTGGTTCAGTCTCAACAAACACTTAAAACACTTTTTCTACACTCAAGAGTGCTTTAAGCACCTCACAAACTACTAGTTAAGAAGTAAAATCCTCCTCCTGGCTTTAACTTCTCTGCAGAAGGTATCTAGTTTACTCCAGTGCAGAACAGGAAAAAGCCTTGAAATATTTAAGATATTTACCCATCAAACTGTTTCCTGTATGATTCTTAAGGGAATTTATTTCCCATGAGTTGCAAAGCACAGTATTAGAACATGTTGAAAGAAAAGCAAGAGTCGGTTCAACAACAGAAGATTTACTTGATGGGGAAAAATTCACATACTAGCACAGAATTATTTTTAAATAAAAAAATAAACAAACTGATACATCAAACAAAGTTATGTAGACAACATTGGAATACAGTTTGTTTGAAAACTGTAAGAGAGCTCTGTAACACATTTTATCAGAATCATTGGGGGTTTGGGGTGATTTTTTTTTTTAAAGGCAGTTTAAGACCTGTGATTTTTTTTTTTCTTTTATATGAATGAACATTTGCCTGAATGGAAGAAAAGTAATCTTGCATTTAATAACCTTGCACCTGCAAAAGTGTACACTCGAGAAACAAACAAGCTCTGTCTATATTCTCTAGCAATAATTCTGGTAACAGTTTAACATAGTTTTCATGCTGTATAACATAGAAGTGTCCTGAAATAAAGCCAAAGAATAAATGTTCAAGTGCTGAGAGAGAAGCAGTTTGCTCTGTTTTCTGCGTGTTACTAGCATGAGTTTTATGATCTACACTAGAATTAACACTTGAAACACACTTCCTTCCTGACGTTTCTAACTCAGGTGAGCTCCCAAGTCCTAGTTGCTCTATGATCAACCGTGTAAGTACTTGTGTTGGGATAGAACAGACTTCTTCAGTTGGAAGGGACCTATCTACAATGATCATCTAGTTCCACTGTCTGACCCATTCAGGGCAAACAGCTAAAGTATATTGTTAAAGACAGACTCCTAATGCCTCTTAAGCATTGACGAGCTTGGGGAATACACCATCTCTCCAGGAAGCCTGTTCTAATGTTTGACTACCCTCTCCATAAAGAAAGAAGTGCTCCCTCAAGTCCAGCCTAAAGTTACTCTAGCACAGCTTTGAACCATTCCCATGTGTTCTAGCACTTGAACACTGGGAGAAGAGATCAGCCCCTCCCCCTCTCCACTTCCCCTCCTCAGGAAGCTGTTGAGAGCAATGAGGTTGCCTCTTTGACTCCTCTTTTCAAATGTGACAAATCCAAAGTCCTTAGCTGCTTCCTCACAGGACATTTCTTCCATCCCTTTAACCTGTTTTACTGCCCTCCTCTGGACACATTTAAGAACCTTCACATCCTTCTTAACTGGTGCCCAGATCTGTGTGCAGTACTCAGGGTGAGGCCACACCACTGTTGAACACGGCAAGATAAACACCTCTTTGTACCTTCTGGGTTTACTGTTTGATGCACCACAGGATGTGGACTGGCCTCTTGGCTGCCAGGGCACACGCATTTCTATATGCATCAAGATCTTTTCCAATCTTCAAGCAACAAGAACACCGTTTGAACAGTTACTTCTACAACCAGCAAAAAGTTTTTGCAAGCTAACACCTCCAAACCCCTCCTCAAACAACCTCCCTGCCAAAGACCTTCTGATCAAATACGAAAGGAGAAACAGAGTACTAATAAGGGCACTTTACCAGTTATCCCTCATCAGTAGGGTGGTTTGCCATACCACGTTGATGACTATTGATGGTCTACTAGATGAAATTCACTGAAGACCTAAGTATCTGACATTCACAATCTCAGAAATAGTGTCTTCCCAATTTTAAAGGAAAGCTTGCACATCTCCACATAGTACCATGTATTACTTTAAAACAAAGCTTTTCAGTTGCTGGAAAAGCACAAGAACAGTGTGATGCACATTGGTCCCTTGACTTCCAGACACTGAAAACACAAGAATTTTGAGGGCACTGTATTCTACCAAGGAATCTACAATACTAAAATGTTTCTATCCTGTTTCCACTCAGTTTCAACAGTGACGACTGAGGGTATAAAAGCATAAAAGCAATGGGTGTTAACTGAACCTAAAAGTACACCTCCAACAATTTTTGTTTGAACCAGAACATTGTGGTCATAAAAGCATCCTATCCCAGTATAAGTTTTAGTGAGGAGCCAGCATCCACCACTAACAGTTTGTTCCAAGAGACCACTTCATGGACTGTTCTATTTATACCCTATTTTTGCATCGGAGCTTGACCCAGCCTTGCTACTCACTGCTGTAATAAGACCCTTGACTGAAGCTATTCCCTTCCCCACTGTTGTAGTTTCCTCACAAACAATTAAACAGCTTTTTAACCTCTTCATGAGCATAGGACAACAGAATAACTCATGATGGAGCACGTACTGTTTTTTTAATGAAGCTTCTTCAGTTTTCATAGCTTCTACAGCCTTTAGTAACTGGTTCCACTATGCATAGTCCATCATGGTACAAAGAGAGGACAGAAATCACCATGTTCATATGCAGCAATACTTCGCAGGTTTATCCAGCAGTTTCCTTAGCACTCCTGACATTGTTGTGCCATAAACAAAGGCTAACTTGTTATTCAGATAACACTACAGTGTACAGTTTTCTGATTAAAATGTACATTGCTTAATTCCTTAGGTGGTAGCTTTCCCTTTGAACTGCCAAGAAAGAGATTGGTTCTTGTTTAGCTTATGTAGTTCCAGGGCTTACTGTACTTCAACTTATGCTTAACCTTCATTCAGTAAAAGCAACCTGAGATGTGAGTATCCATTGCATATGCACATTGCATTGCAATATACTGCACAGGTATTAGAAGTAGGTCACTTGTTTTCTACAGAGAGGATTGGAGAAACAAAGCAAAGAGCACAAACCTCATGCATTTTTAGAGGCAGTTTTGCATCTAGTTCAAAATTACAGTTCAGAGGCAATATTATTAGACATACTTACATTAGAACATCACAGTAACTACACAAGTACTTTCTTCATTGAAATTAGCAAGTTAAGAAGGACAATAAGCATATTATGCCCAAGAAGTTAATTTTGCCTTAGCTTTAAAGCTAGTGTTGAAGCAATAGCAATACACTGCAGAACTTGTAGAAATTACTTGATCCACTTTCAAAAGAATGATGCATTGAATGGAAAATGGATAAACAGCAAAGAACAGAGATAATATCCTAGAAATGCCTTCTATTTTACCATCCTTGAAGTAATGTGAAAAGCAACATTAACAACTGAGCACTTCACTAACTGAGACACTTAACTAATGCTTTAATCCGAGTCCTGACATGGCAGAGTCTATGCCAAATGATTCCTGACTTCGGATGGAGCACACAGGCAAGAAATAGAAGTGGAGTTAGAACTCCCCGCTGGATGAGGTTAAAAAACTGTAGAGTTAACTATAACACTGAAATAAAAGAAGAAAAGCTTTATACTTACAAAAAAAAAAAATCACTAAACAAAGCTTCACTATAATATCAAGGCCCCTACAAAAGAAAAAAAAGACAGAGCGCCTCATCCTACATGGTACTGGCTGGCATTATTTCAGTTCATTTCAGAAAAGATCATTTGTCTTTTATTAAAATGTAAGTCATTGTACTGTAGAACATGCAAAATGCCACACAGTATTTTTATTCAGCATGAACTATCTGCAATTGTGAAGACAGAAAAAGTATTTTTTAAACACTCCAAAATATTCTATCAGAAAGCTTCACATTCACAAAAGGGAAGCTATACTAATGCCCTGTACAAGTTAGAAATCTATTAACTTGAAAGTCTTATCCAATTTTGGAAGCTGACTCAGTACAAGAAACAGTTCAGGCTTATGGAGATAAAGACTGAAACAGCTATTCAACTGAAGAAAGGATGATGCTAAAAAGCCTTTGCTAAAGAATCACAGAATTTGCTGTAAAGAATTATAGCAAATTTGGAGTTTAAAGTTATATTTGATGCCATAAAATCACTTCAAGAAAATGTAGCTACAGACTTTATGATGTTGAAAAAGATGAAACAACAACAACAAAAAAAAAAATCAGTAAAAAGGTAGGCAGCACTAATTGCTTTCCTATATGGAAAAGAGAGAGAAAGTGACATGTTAAATTTACGGGAAAATAAAGTTAATCACAAGCAAGTGGAAAAGGAATTTCATGTTCTGTTCCTAGCCCAGAAACACACTCAACTTTAGCATGAGTTTCCTCGATTTAGTCAACACATGATGTTGCTAGCTGTATTCTCTACACTTACGTAACAGACTACATGAGCTCATGAAATTTAGTGTCAAGTTATACCTAAACTAACGATGGTTCAGCCAAGTATCAATAAAAGCAGCAAAGCACCAGAACGAGCACTTTGTGCAAAGTCTCAATGCTTGCGGTATGACAGAAAGTCTGGCTCTTAAATGGAGATAATAAAGCAATGTACTCAGTCATGATTAATATGTAGACATCTGACACCCAAGAGAATAAAAGATTCAGATTATGACTACAGGAAATTAAAAACATACTGCTACAGTACCAGAGTTACAGGTCACAACTAATCTACCCAATAATTCCAGACTGAAATTCATAACATCTGCTTAGCTACAGCACTGCTTTCACAAAGACATCTGCTATTCACTCAGAACTCACAGGGCTTTCCAGGGATCTTCAGCATCTTTCAAAAAGGGCTTTTCAATGAATAATTAATTACAAGCAGCTTTTAATTCAGCAAGTACACGCTGGTGCTTGGGAAACTAATTTAGGCTGCCAGCTCTCTTGAAAAGGCTTGGAAGTTGCTGCAAGTAGAAACATCATCTGAAGACTTTTCTGTCTCCTGGCAAGAGAGAAACTAACACCAGGTGTCTTGACCGGACACCAAAACTGAGCCCAATATGAAGTCCTTAAAACTGTCAGATTTTGGAACACCATCTGCCACTTAACTGCAATTCCTCCCTCTGCCATACAAGCAGATGCATACAACAAGCTCAGATAATTTCAATTTCTTATTCAAGTGTAGTCTGCAGTGCTAGAGAAACAGCTCACACCAAAAGGGTATCTACCATGAACCTTCCAGAAAAACCTGTTAATCTGTATGATTCTTCTACTTACATTTGTTAAAACCACGACACATAGCTTTGATCATTTACCTCAATGTGATTAATCAGCAAAAACTACACCCAAGTTTCATTGCCACACTTTATTTGGTTACAGTTATTACCATTTTATGCTTCACTGGAAACAGAGAGTGACAGCATAGACCGCATTTTTTAAGAAAGGAGTTGCCAGAAAACAGTAAGTAGAAAAAAAAGCAGTCAAGTTTCTTCAGCATATCCCTTGAAACTGGAATCAGTAATAGTTCATGGACTCACCTGTTACCAAACTGTTCTTTCAAGAAAAAGAAGCAATATCATGTAGAATACTGATTTAAGATGTACCACAGAAAAGTAAAATTGCATTCAGAAAACTCACCAGAACTCGAACAAGATAGGCTTTGCTGTCTATTTCTTCTAGGGCTACCTACAATGTCCAGAAAAGAAAGAGGGAAAAAAAGAAGATTACAGTTCAAGCCAGGACACACAAGTGCCTCAGACTTCAGTTTCTTTTTGCAATGGCTGATGGCATGTTCAACAATAAAATTTAGCACTACGAGGTTAAACTATTTTGAAAAATCATGGTGAATATCCAATAAGCCAAGCATCTATTTTTCTCTTTCCATTACAGTGACTACACTTCATTTAAGCCATGTAGCAGCTTTTTATTTTACTCATTCATAGAGGATTACAGGTAATTAAAAAAACCCAAACATGTTTACTGGCATCACAGTAATTTTTTTCCACCAGTATGGTCCAGTTATTTTATTTGTATAAAGGAGATAAGTTAACAGCATTCTCAAATGTGCTACCAATCAAGTTAGATATAAATGAAGGCACTGTGAAGGTTTATTTATCCTTACTGTACTTTTTCATGCCACGTGAAAAGTGACCCAAGAACCTCATTATTCTGAAGGCTACTAAATGAGCACTGTTTAGGAGTGTAAGTGGAGAAGTAATGCACTAATGTTTATAAAAGGTCTGTTGACAACACCTATCTGCTTCCTTCAGGCTTTACAGAGCATGGGATTCTACAGCAGGTTTATCAGCAGGAAATAATCTGGCTTTGTACCACTACTTGTTTACTTCACCTCAGCCATGCAAATCCAATTTTTATCTCAAAGTGAAAATTTTGCCCTCCAAAGTACACCTGAAGATTCATATATATTCTTCTTTTGTTTCACTCGGTGGGGAAATGACCAATTTTAATTGAAAGTTAGCTTCTGATACAGAAGCAAAGTGAAGGAAATATCCTTAGTAGTCAAAGTCAATCAGTAGGCTTTCAGAAGAGTCTTGCTGAAACTAAACACAAACCTGAGTAATCTCATCTGAGTTGCCCTGCAACTGCACGATCTTATAAACAGGTGACAAAGTATCATTTAACAGACAATATCAAACACTCTGAGCCCTTGTGGGATGCAACTTTCAAGCAGATAGGGTACAATGAATGTCCTTATTTTGAGGTGAAAAAAAAAATAAAAATCAATAATATTTCGCAGGGTCTCCAGTACGATGAACTACAAGGAGAAAGAGCAGACTGGCTATTTCAATTACTCTAAATTCATAAAGCATAGCTGCTCTTTCAAGACAGAGGAATTCAAGAATATAAGGGAAAAAAATACTTGACACAACAGCTGATTACCTCTAGTGTCACTGACTTTCTTGGCGGAGAGCAGTGGCCCAGATGCTTTTGGTGTGCACTGGTTCTGTGAAGTGGTTCTGGCTTTGGTTCCTAGAAATAGAAGCTTAAGATCAGGTTTGAAAGTAGAACGATGCCAGCAATTAAAGACATATAATATTACATATTTAAAGTTAAGTACAAGACACACAAATCTACTCAAACACAGTAAGAGACCCCTTCTAGAAAACCAAGGTTCTATTTAAACAGATTTGCTTCACCAGAACTCATATTGAAGACATAAAAAGGTGATTTTTAATAAGCTTCTAAGCATTAGAAAACACAAGTAAAAATTCCACTTCAACACTAAGATCAAATGACTCTAATTCTCAACACAGCAGTAAATACAACAGCTATTCAAACAGTCTGAAAGGGACCTCTGGAGGCCAGCAACCCAGCCTCCCACCCACAGCAGGGGCACCAACAAGACAAGATCAGTTGACCATGCTTTTGTCTAGTCAAGCCTTGCAAGCCTTCAGTAAGGGAGGCTTTACAGCTACACTGAGCAACACTGCATCTCCCACTCCACAATTTGCAGTTATTTTTCCATTGCCATTTTATCTGATATGACTGAGAAGACTTTGGCATTATCACCTTTGTAACTGTCCTTTGCAAGTTGCTGCAGTCTGCTACAGCATCTCCCCTTAATCTCCTTTTCGCCTGACACCACCACCTCAACTCCCTCAACCTCTCTTCACAGGTTCTGTGGTTAGAGACCCTAACCATCTTTTTGAGTCTCCAGATGACCTTTCAAGTTTCATAACAACTGTCTTGAACCAGGAAGTCCCCAAAACACAGAATAGTCTAAGTAACACAAAGGTGAGGGGCACATTTCTAGTGCCCAGGTCACTGAAGATACTGAGCAAGGTGTTGGACCCCAAGAGAAAGCATCAGTTTATCAGACAGCCATACAACTTGTGTTTGCTTCAAAGTGATATACAGTTTTCAGCAAACTCTGCTTCTTTTAACAGTTTACCATTTAAAATTATGTCATTATATCACAACATTTGGCAGGCATCTCTCCTATTTGTTTTCAACTATATTAGATAGGAGCTTAAAACCTAAGCCTAAAACAGAAGCATAGTATTTAATTAGGTTTATCCAATTACCACAACCAGTTTACCACAAAGGTGGTCAGAAGCAAGCTGATTATAACTGTGATTAAGGAGACAGAGACAGTAAACTTATTTATGTGCTCCAATTATGTCTAAATTTGATCAGAGAATGGGTTGTTGACTGTTGTTTATAGGTTAAATGGAAAAAGAACTATGGGACAATCGAGGTATTCTGGTTCAAATAGAAACCAGAACCTAAGTCAAACACTACATAAATGAAGTAGTACAATTGCCCTATCTGCTTGAAAAGTCAGAGCAAACCCCTGCTTCCACTTCAGCCAGGAAGAACACTGAGGGAAAAAAAAACCCAAACAGATTAAAAGCTAAACTGTTTCTTGGACTCTTCCCTTCGAAAGATGGGAGACAATTTCACTCATCTGTGAAAGAAGATACTTCATCTAGTTATACCTTATTTGAAAAAAATACATCCCCACCTCCCAAGGTCCTCTCTGTCCTGAATGAAGCAAAGATAATGGAAAGCCTTCATAACCATGAGGACAACCATATGCTCAGAATAAATTCAGGGTAGTTTTACCCCACAGTAATGGGGGTAACCTGAGGTTGTGCAACAGAAATGAATGCTTATTTAAACAATGTAAACCTCATGCAGTGACACTTGCCACGTAGCAAAGTGCATTTAGTTAGCATACTGAAATACCGCAGTCAACTACAACAAAGGACATTTTAGCCTTTCTATGACATCTTACAAAACTTAAAAGGACCACTGATGTGATTTTACTTCCTTAGACTATTTTTCCAGACCACTGTTTAATAAACTCTGCTTCAGGAAGCAGCCACCTACAAAGTGTAAGGTAACGTAATAGTAGCAACTATAATTTCACTATCTACAGACCTATATACCTTTTGGAGATGACTTAAGTGAATGTAATCTAGATCTTGGTACTGCTTTCAAAGGGACAGATTCAGAAGTACCATTCTGACTGGATGGTTTTGAAGGACATCCTCCATTCTTGATGATGATGGTGGCACTTGCAGCTGCAAAACAGAACAACAAATAACTTGCTCTAGGCAGTACCTAGTTCAGGGAAACTGAAGTTCTAAAACAAGTCTGGTTTATTGGAGACTAAATTTAGGAGAAACACAAGTTGATGTAGATTCTTGAGATAGTTATGATCACCTCCGATACCTTCAGTACAGATTAATGAACCATGACACTTCTCAAAATTAGACATACAGCTTTGAAGCATGCATAAGAGGAATATGTATATAAAGAAGTGTATTTATTAAGATGGGTAAACTAGAAGTCTGAGCTAGCTGTACAAAACAAATACAGAACGCAGTTCAGTTTAAACCAACAAAAGCATCATCTGTACACAAAGACTTCCTCATTGTGAACGTTTTGGAAGCTACCCATCCCCACACACTTTGTAAAATGACCCAGACTAGAACTCAGTCGGCTGGAAGTTAAATGATGAAGCTATGTTTACAGCTCAGCACAATGTACAGCAGATATTTACACTATATACACAATATTTACAGAAATATACAAATAAAAGGTAATACAGCAACACAACTCCCCTCCCAGAAATCAGAGACCCCAGGAGGGGCTCCCAACCACCCTTCCACCTTCTCCCCACCCCTGTACCTTACCCCAAGGTTTGCCTTACGTGCAAGGTAAATTAGGAGAATCAGCCAGGGGAGTCAGAAGAAAAGTGGTTAGTGAGGATTAATCAGCAGAGGAGCCAGAGCCCAGAAGCTGCTAGGTCGCCCCAGCAGCTCCTGTTCCAGCAAGCAACAGAGAGAGACTGGCTGATCTATTGTTTTGGTTAGTGTTCCCAAACAATCTCTTAGCAAGCGTATGAGTGAAGTAGACATCATGATGTTTTCTTTTCACAGCCTATAGTGTAATTTTCTCTATTAAAATATTCCAATTAGCCTCAAACCAGCACACTCATGCAACACTTTTCTCTGTTCTCTCTCATTTAGGCTAAGTGCACTATGATACAGTACATGTAACCCCAGCAGACTTGACATCCCCTCCATCCTATTTGTCAGTCACACACATACACAAAAACCCCAAACAAAACCAACTGTATTTAAAAAACAAACAAACAAACAAAAAACAACCCACAAAAAAACCCCCAAAACTGCTCAATTGTATCCACTAGCTACCAAACAAGTTTTAAGAAAGGTTCCTACAGAGTGTTGACAACAGTAACCTCAGCAACTGAAGACTGCCTCTCCAACCCAAGGGAGCTAAAATCATACAGCAAAATAGTCCCTGCAAAAGGAAGTAGACCCAAAATGGGAAAGCCAAGGCAATAACAAACTGTTGTCTCAGGTCAAATTCAAGTTTGCCATTAACAGGGCAGTTGCTACAGAAAACAATTTGCTCCATTTCATAGGAACTTAAGAAGCTTTAAGAAGCTTACATTTATTGTCAAAAAATCTTTCCTTGAAATCCAGGGAAAACACTACTAAAGCAAGCATATATTGAGTATATCTTGGTTCATGTATTAAAAAATTACACACACTACTACACTAAAAAGTAAGAAACTTATAGTGCGTTTACCAGAGACAAGCAAAAATTAAGTCACAGTGGAATAGTTTGTCACACTGCTGCTTTTATTCACTAGTCATTAAAAAGTCAAGGGGTGTCAAGTTTGCTTCAAATCAGTGTTTTAATGAGACTGATTTTTCTTTTTAAATATAATACGAACATATTGTTAATCAAAGGGTTGTTCTGATATTTCAGCCACTTTAAATGTGATTGTATAAACCATCTACGTTAACTGCTTCAAAAAGATGCTTTTTGGCCACTAATCATTAAGTTTTTTATCACAGAAAGAGGGACAGAACTGCTTTGCCTTTCAGAAACATTCAACTGAAGTCCTCCACTTCAGGTTCTGGTTTTTTTTTTGTTTTTTTTTTTTAAATAAAGTTGGAGTATCTGTCAAAGCACAAAAGGTACACATCTGCAAAATACCTATGAGAAACAACTTGCTAACGCATCAATAGCACAGTTATTCTGCAGAAACCTGACCAAGATCAACATCAGATCATTTATAGAATCATAGAATCATAGAATGGTAAGGTTGGAAGGGACCTCAAGGATCATCTAGTTCCAACCCCCTGCCATAGGCAGGGACACCTCCCACTAGTACAGGTAATTTATGCCAATTTGTTCTCATAAAGCATGAAGCTTGAAGTACACATCAACCTTACCAATACACTAAATGAAGGATTCTTGATCAGAGTTCAATCCAAGCAGCTGTCTACAAGCTGCTGTGCTACTTTCTACTAAATCAGAAGCATGCCATGGAAATAACACTTTGGTAAGTGAGAGCACACTTCTGTTCCAGGAATAGTTAGGGTACTGCTTTGTCCTAGTGGAAGCTCAAGTCAGCTACTCACTTTGCATGCAATTTAAAAAANCACATACACACCCCCCCACCAGGGCAAACATGCCAAGTCTGATCACAACACAGTTCAAAGATAGAATTAGGAGTAGTTACTGCAATCTAGATGAAAGGCAAAAAAAAAAAAATGTATAAAGTGATCTCACCCCAGCTAAGCTCTTAAGGGTTTAAAAACCTAATTGAAAGCATTTTAGTGAAGCACTGACTGTGCAGAAATCAGTCAGTTCCACAACTTCTGAAGCTGTTTTCTTTGTATACAATTATTCTAAATAAATTCAAAGTTGGATTCTTGTTCATAACCTTTAAGCATTCCAGCAATAGTATTTTCATCTCGGCACCAAAATTGAGGATTACTGTTTAAAAAATCAAATTTTCAATGCTCAAGCTGACAGCTTGCACGCAAAATGTTATTAAAACAGCAGCATTCCAAAAACTTCGTGATTTCCAAACTTCTCAAAACAGCATTAAGTCTTTTCAGAGGAAAGAATCGTAAAAACCTGAGAGCTCATTAGACACTCGCCTGCCCCCACAATGCTGCCAGAGGAAATTACCAACCCAAAGACATCCTGTAACAAAGGGCTGAGCTGACACAGCAGGAGAAACACCCTTTTGTATTTTTTCCCTCTGATAACAGAAGACAAACTCCTTTAGTAAAACAAGCCTAGCGACTGTCAATTTAATGCTGCTGACAGGATTACAATAGGTTGTCATAAATTTCACGGCATTCAGAGAATAAGCCTCTCATCTTGATCTTTGTGTGTCCCACCAATCTAATAAAAACCTTTCATGTTTACAAATAGATATTTATTTTTACCTGGCAACATTGTATAGGAGACTAAGTGAAAGGAAAAACAAGAACGACACTGTATTAGAGCACAAAGTAAATTCATTAGTTCATTTGAATTTGATTCAAAGTCATAAAAACTTCACTAACACATAAATCATATGTAACCTAAATTCATTATACTCACAAAATCTGACCATCATACATAAATCATTCTTATCAAGTGTAAGAAATCAGGATCACCTCACAGAAAATCAGCAATTCAAAACACTGCATACATTTACCGACCTCCACAAAATAAAACACATGCTTTAAAATAGAAATCGAAAGGAATACAACCTACTTCTTTTTCCAGTAAACGTGGCTAACAAAGGAAAAATACAAAAGCTGTAAGATCCCACTACCAGCAGTGTCAATAAGGTAATATCATAGTGGCTTCCTGTGTCAGTCGGTGGTGTTAGTGTAGAATTGATGAAAATAACAGGAGAAAAATTAGTTTCCGTGCAACTCCGGAGTCCTCCTGGTATAGTCATTTAAAAAAATATCAAAGCAAGTTTAAAGCCAAAGATACTGCAGCCATGTTCAACCTCTCATATTGCTCTTGCTTGCTCTTCGTGAATCAGAGTGGAAAAAATTGTAAGCTTGAAGGCAGTGGACAAAACAGATCTAATCAGCTAGCAAATCAGGCTAAATAAGGAGTCATCTGTTCAGATACTTAATCTGAATACATGTCTTTGTTATGAAGCGACGACCCTTTCCTTTGTTACAAGAGGCAGTAAAATGCAGAGAGGACAAAGCTGCCTAGGAATTCCAGATACAGTCCTAAACCTGAACAGCAGAAGTCAACATGGCTGTCACAGTAACCAAACCAACCTGATTACACAGGATCATGCACTGCATATTTTATTATTACACATACTCTTATTCCTTTGAGGAATATGCTAGGTCTCAGGGTCTTTTTAATGAAGGTACTACAGGGAAAACAAAAAAAGAACAAGGGGAAATGCAGTTGAATATGTATGCATATGCGCATACATAAACTACAGAGAGTGTTAAATCACAGCTCTTTTTCAGGCCATTGAAGACAGATTTAAGTGACATCTGGCACAAAGGCAAGGCCTTTGCCCAGTCTCCAAGATACAACAGATGAAGTGATAGTAACAGAAGATTTGAGTATACGTAGCAGGGAATACTAATGTGCCTGACAGTCAGTTGTGTGCTACTTTCATCAGATTTTTGCCCCTAGAACTCCTACAACCGTTGGTACAGACCCTTTGTGGAGTTACAGAACAAAGTGAGTTCTGTTATTTTTTTCTCTCCAGTTTCAATAGAGGTGGATTTGGTTTATGTCATCCACTAATGCTTACAGTTACTTTGGGAATTATACATGTTCACCAGGGCAAAGCTTAACCTCCTAAAAGAAGTTTCACTTACCTGCTTTTTGATCTTACCTACACATTTTGCCTTTAAACTCTGAAAGCAGATATAATCTAGCTCAAAAAAAAGCACTAAATATCAGAACCGTACTCCAAATAATATGGGAGATAATCCATTCCCACCATTCAGACTTACTTCTGATTACACCCTATATAGACACAAGGAAACTTCTGCCCAAGAAGACATGCTGGTGTTCTAATGTTTCAGAACAGAGTGCAAGCTGTATTGAAACCTCTACTGAATCTAAGACTCAAAGCTCCTTTAAGTGACATATCTCAAGAGGGAAAGTTTTAAGTTAAGAGAGACCAACCTAGAACTAACAATAAGCAGTACACAGTGAGAATTAGCACATTTTTGTCAGCCAAGAAGGGGATTTTTGTTTTTTTCCACAACAAGCAGTTGATGCTGGCTATCAATTAAAACCCATAACCATGGTGGATACTTACAGTTACTGCTGAAAAGACTTCGCTCACTCTGAGTGCTGCTGACCGATGAGATGCTAGGTGTTCTCTCAAACACTGATCTTTTAATAGGCACTTGGGATTTGGCGAGTGGTTTACTGGAGTTAGCACAGGAGGCTGTAGAATTTTTCATGGAGGCATGCTTCTCTCTTGCTGAAGATCCTATAACTGTCAATTGAGGGGGAAGGGGGAGGGAGAAGTAAGAACAAAAGAAGTTAGAAAGAAGCTTAAACAATTGCCGCATCTACAGATTTGCCTGTAAATGAAAAGATTTACAAACATAAAAAGGCTTAATCTACCTCGTATCAACATGGTAAAAAAATCACCGAGAACTCAGAAAAAAAAGTTCCCAGGATTTAAGAAATCCTGTTTTACCTGCACATTGACCTCAGGAACAAGTGAAGAGCTTTACAGACTGGCCTTCAAGGCAGGCATTTACATGCACGACATCTTTCTTGCATTTTCCTACCTCTGTGTATTATGGTTAGCTGTACTGGCAATCCCATAAAAATACAAAACCTCTAGCTCACAGATAATCCAAGAAAGATCCTTTCATGTGTTTCTGTCCCCAAAATAGAGATTTCTCTTTCACAGTCTCAATTTGACAGAGCACTCTGGAAGATAGTTATCCTTCCAAGGACAAATACAGCACTAGAGTATAAAACCCTGTTGTATTTGCATAACATACTGAAAACTGGCTAGCTCTGCAAAACTGGTTGAACAGCACTCTCTGGAACCAAGTTCTTAATGGCCAACTGGTGCAGACATTTCTGCATTAACTGCTTTCACCTGAGTTTGAATACAAATGCACAATAGTCAAGGTAATCAAATGGAATCTATATAGGAAAACAGGTGTGCTACCTTCAGGTGGGATTCCACTCTTGTACTGCTCACAAAAACAACTACACTTTCTGCAATAAAACAAAATCTGTTGGTTTTTTTTTTTTTTTTAAAAAAATCTTTTGATGTCACTGCCATTTTTGGGTCTGACAGACATAGTTTATCTTACTTAGACTACAGTGTCCCAGAGTCAACCCAGAAGTTGACAAGTTTCTATTTCAAGTGAATTGCCCTCCCTTTATTCTTGTCACTACAAACCATACTTTAATATTGCTTAAGCTATGTAACAAACATCTAAAACACAATGAAATTGGCTAAATTAGCTAGCAACTTCATTTTGTTCAACATCACTTTTGCTGCAGGACCTCCACTGTTAAATAGCAACAACCAAGAAACCATGAATTTGCACTAAGACCAACAAAGTAAGGGGATTACATTAAGATTTAAGCACGAATAACACTTGTGCTCAATGTTTGCTTTTCAACAGTAGGTGGTGTGATAGGATTAGGTAACATCTCAAAACACTCGTTATCAAGCACACAAACCCAGGAACAGCACTAATAGAAGTAATGTTATGTCCAAGCTGTTTCCTTCATATCAACTCATCAACAAAAGAGAATCACTACATGCAACACAGACTAAAGATGCATTAGTGTACTATATAACACTGTTCACTGAATGTAACACACAAGCTTCAATGAACCATTAAATATACTTTATGTCAGATGTCTCTTTAGAGATGCACTTTTACTACTTGTCTGCTATTACCATGCAGAACTGCTTTATTGTAGGCTGCTATTATGTTTCCAAAACAAAAAATTATGAGCCATACCCTAGAATTTTTTGTAAGTTACTGTAATGGACATTTGAATATATCCAACATACTGAAGAGCATCTAGACTGTAAGAACACCATAAACCACAAGCTCAGACTTACTGAAAGTGCCTCTGAAACACAACACCCCAGACATGATGTGTGAAATAACTTCTGTCTTTAACACCAAGAAAAAGGACTCTGTGACGTGTAAAGTTCATGCAACAAAGCTGACAACTTTATAAAACTTTCCATGCCGTTTTCTAAAACATTGTTTCATTAATGGAGCAACATACTAAAAAAATAATTAATCCAGACCAGTCAGAAATTCCTTTTCTAAGTAGCCTCTCAAAAACTAGGTGAAAAAACCAAATGAATCACATCCTACCAAACACAAACAAAGCAAAAGAAAAACAAAGAAAGGGCTACTGTACAAACACTGCATGTTGCTGTTGTGCTGGACTTGTTCATCCAAATCCTGTTTTCTTCACAGTGATTTTAATTTAAGAGGCAAGTGTGTGAAAATACTCAGTCTCTTCTTATACAGCATGTTCCCTATATGTGATCTGCAGCCAGTCTGTCTGCAGACACTGGAACATGGCAGTGCTCTAAATCAGCTGTCAATTCAAACCCTTTCAGTAAGAACAGTAAAACCACAGGATGTCCAGTTTCAGATGCAGGTCAGACAGATGACCTTTGCTCTTTGCATAGTTCTCCTGCACTGCTCAGTGCTTTGCTATAAGACTTCTGTTAAAGTCAAGCACTTAAGCACTCAAATACAGTTTTTGAAAGTCAAGCTTGAGGGAGAATTTAAGTTATGACACAAGATCATTAACTACTCTGGGTATAAATTCAACTAATTTCAATGCTTTCAAAAAGTATTTAAGTACCATTCCCTAAGAACGGTACTAAACTAGTCAAATGTGAAGGTTTTTAAGACAGAAGCAGGAAGACAGAGTTTGTAAACAAAAAGTAGCGGAAACAAGCACAAAAGCAGGTTGTTAAGCAAATCACTGTTAAAAAGACAACAAGCAATAGCATCAAAGTAGCAGGCTTTCATCAGTTATTTAATCTGGTTACTGATGTGGAATACTAGAAATGTCACATTCCTCTACAGTGAAGTAATGAGTTGGCTATTCTTTAGAAAAAAAAAAAAGGACTCCATGCAACAATCATGGTACTTCAAGTATGTCAAAGTTTCTCTTGTATTATAATGGAAATAACCAAAAAAACCAAAACTCATTTTTCAAGAAGCTCTGAAGTCAAATTTCATACCCTTACTCGATCATCTCCTCATGACCCCAATGTAGGTCATTACTGACAAGAATATATTAAGGCTTCCTTTAAATACTACTGGAGCCTAAGAAATTAAGAGAATAAATACACAGTGGTACTGGTGAACTTGGGACTTTGTTGACATCAAGTAGACTGCAAAGGTGAGTATGTATTCAACAGTTCTGAGATTCAGTGTCCTCCACTATCTCCAATCGCATAAACACATTTCACATCTAGAGCTGAGTGCACAGCAACTTAAACTTACAGAACTGTACCACATATAGAAATAAATGGTTCTAAATCTTTCCCAAACAGAAACTTAGGGCAGATTAGATGCTAAAGAAGCCTTTGGAAGGATGCTTTTTTGTTGTTGCTGTTTTTGTTTAACCCTAAGGTAACAGTTGGTCTGGACTTTCATTGCCTTAGCTTTCGAATACACTGAGGTTTGGATTTTTGTCTTACGGTATTCTGATTTTTTTCTGCAAGTTTAAAAATCCAGACGGGCTCTATTTCAATAGTGCAAAACTTCTTAGCTTTAAAAAAAGCCCAAACATAACAAAACCACAAAAAACCACCAACCAAACACATTAAACACAATGGAAAAAGCCCAGTCTAAGCTCATAGTACAAGGTCTTTATAAAGCAAGGGGAGTAAATCTTTAACAAAATATGCCAGTTTTAAATACTGAAACAAGTAAATCATGGAAAGACAAACTGGACTTTGGTAGCGTTCCCAGCAGACTGATCTCAACATAAAGAGCCTTTAAGGTTGTTTCAAGCCCTGTACCACAGCAGCACTACTAACAGAATTCTGACAGTCACAAGCTCCTCAGGTTCCCCAATTAGCTAATTATTACTAGTTGCACAAACTATGCTATACATATATCAGCATTCTTTCACAGAAGGAATGGTTACAACCTATTTCATAATTCAACTAAAGATCTACAGTTAATCTCTTTATTAACCTCTCCATTTTCAAGTTTCAGTTTACTACCAAAATTACTGAAAAGGTAGGGCAGAGCTATGTTGTGCTGGTCATAATGCCTCCAACGCTAAACACAGACAGAGAAGGTGAAGTTACTGCTACCGCTTGAAATATGTATGAGAGATTTGTTTGAGGCATAACAGCTGATAAAGAACACTTTACACATGAAGGCAAGAGACAATTCCCCACCTGATGCAGAATGCCGTAGTATTTTTTGCATTCACCTACAGTGCTTCAGAATGTGTTCCTCTTTGGCACAGGTATCAAGGAACCAGCAGCAAGCTAGTTTCAAAAATACAAGTAAGCTGCCAGCAGCCATGCAGGTGGATACCCTTGTGTTCCTCCTCTTGGAGCTCAATACTCTCTCACTAGAACACTGATCTACGAGAGCATTATATTACTAGTTAACAATCACCAATCCCTTTTCATTCTCTCAAATGCTCCCATTGTCGAGAGTAACTGTGGTTGGGGTGGTCAGTTATGGGGAGAGGGAGAACAACATTCATGCAGGTCTACTGTTAAAGTTTGCTTCCCCCGCTTCCTATTTGGCTCAGGTTTGAAATGTGGCAAATTTCCTCCAGTTTAAACCCTTCCATGATCTGACAGAGTTCTCCCTCATCTTTGCTCAGGCTGAGCTCCCTGCATGTGATCTCACCAAAACTTAGAAATGGCTCTTCCCTCCCTAGCCTCAAGTCCAAACTCACACCCACTCTCACATCACCGGTACTGCTTGCCATCATCTTGCCTGCTATATTCATTCCATTTTAGCCTTTTACTCTTGTAGGCTGAAGTAGAGTAGCCTCATGGGAGACCATAACTGCACAGTTATGCTGCCATCTCCTACAACCTCAGGTAGGTACTTCTACATCAGCTTCCCAGGGCAGGTGCACAGTGGTGGCAAAGCTTGCCTACTCCAGTTTTGTCAGGAGACCATCCTAAGCATTTTGCATCCTGTCTTAGACAAACCCTAACTGCTGTCTTCAGCAGAGATATTGGGAAGTTCTGCCCACTTAGGAGTAGTGGGCTGAGAAGTTAAATCTACATACTACAAGGAAAGCTAAAGTAAAAGAAAACCAACAAGCACATCAAATTCTTGTTTGTCTCTTCCTACCGTGCACTGGAATTTTTTTGATAGTTTGTAGATTTTATACTTATACTACCTATGAATGTTTTAAGTTTTCTGTTGCAGGAGTTTATGTATTCCTTGCATGAAGAAAGACCCTCACTATAGCAAAACAAACACAGTAATCCCTACGTCTCTCCTCCTTTACACCTCTGCCCTGAGAGAATTCAGAACTAACAAGTACAGGTGAAGAGTTATTTGAAGACACACCAGCATGTCCTTGCAAGTAAATGACTACGTACCAAGAAATTCCCCTTCAGGGAAGTGGTGCACACCTCACCCCTAAAGAATAATGTTCTTACAGATGTGTCCACATTTCTAACAGCACTGGTATATCAAAGGTTAGTATCAGCTGCTGCAAGTATGATCATGCTTCTTGCTATTGCTATAACACATTAAAACACTTACAGGGCCAATCACAAATCACCTGTAAAAGTCTGGGAACACATGTGAAGAGTTTAATTCCCTAAGTATGGTCACTGATGGCATCAGAAACAAAGCTGTTATGAAGAAAACCTCCATTTTGGAATATATAAGTCAACAGAATTATTGGAAATACAATAGACTTTGGAATAAAGATCGGTGAAATCCATCTTCAAATGTTTCCACCTCTGTACATCCCCAAAAAACTCAGAGGATCATAGCCAAGAACAGCAAACCAGAGATCAATGTGCTTTTAAATCATTCATTGTAACAGATCCTGTATTAGCTCAAACACAAAACTCCATTTACTTGTCATTTCTCATGGTCAGTTTGACTTTTAAAATTGAATAGGAAGAGTTTATTCCAAACAGTTGCACTTTATGCTTGCGATATACAAGCAGTACTAATCCCATGGTAAGAGCTCCTTGTTGCAGAAAGTAACTGAAGAAAACTGGTGGTAACCGAGTTGTATCACATTTTTCTACTAGTATACGTAGCTAAAAGCAAATTGACTGAGCTGAATTCAGATTACATTATTTTATGGCCCCTTTCTGACTTCAAATTGTAAATTGACTATTCCATACCTCAAATGACCAACATCTAGGGCAGAGGCTTAAAGGTCAGTATCTGGCACAAGGACCTCAGTCTCCATGGAGACCCATATACTGGTTTCATCTTTCCTACACCTCTAAAGGGGAATATGGGAGCTTTTAAACACAGAAATTAATTACGATAATGAAGCCCTGAATCTGTATTAAAGAAAGGGGAAAAGGGATCAAGTAATCTGGACTCTTAAGGAAATTTAATGATTCTGGGTAAGTTAGTATGAGAAACCTGCTGGTAGGATCCATAAAAAGATGGTTTTTCTGCAAAGTGAGAAGAGAAAAAAAGGCATAAAAAAAGACTGGTCAAAACTAAATTTTAAGCCTTATTTGTAAAATCTGATGCATTTCAAATCTGTTCAAGTATATGGATACCTCTCCAATCCAGCATCTTAGAAATGTGCTGACTGTCTCAGACCAGGAAAGACAGATGTTTGTCTTTTGAAATATTCTGGTTTCCTCTTGGCAGCATGTCAATCCAATTCTAGTCACATGGTAGATAGCAGGAATGATACAAGCTGGAAAGTGATTTGCAGTAACCGTGTTTGGTTTAGCTCCTGATTCAGCATCAGAACAGAGACTCAAGGATTATGGGAATGCTTACAGCAACTAAATCACTTTGGTTCTGCTTCACTAGTATTGTGAAAGGCTATACCAAAAAGTCCTGAATTATCAAGTTCATACATGTTTCCAGCTGTATGAAAACCCATTAAACCCAGTTGGTTTCAATTTTCCATCTGAAAAGCCTTTCTTTGTGCAATAAGCAGCAACAACACTCAGTAATGCACACAGCCTTAATCTGTTATGGCCTGTTCTGGTTTTAATTTTGGAAGCTTCTCTGAATTACGCATTCAAGTGTAAAATCAAGCCAAAATTCAACTGAAGGAATTCAGCAATTAACTAACAAGCAAATCATCATTTCAAAGTATCAGTAAACCTCCTGTGGCCTAGTACAACTTAAACATATTTCCTGTAGCATATAGGGAGTTATTTTTTTCTACATTTCAGTTAGTTGAAGAACACCAGAAAAAGCCTTTCAGTATGATCAAGTTTTCAACAGGAAAAGGTCTCGTTTGTCCAAAACCTTCAAGAAACACAGGACTCACACTCAAGTAAGTTAACCACTGTAGTTATAAGCCTTGAAAATACTAGCAAGAGAATGAGTACCACTGGCCCAGACTCATGGAAAATGTAATTAAAGCACAGGGTCACAACACTGCTAACTAGGTATCACTGAATTGAATCAGACCAACTGATACCCAAAACGTCAAAAATAAGTCAATGAAAGACATTTTGGTCATTTTCTTCAATCACTCTCCAACTCCTTTCAAGTGACAGAGAAGACACTGTCTCTTCCTAAACCACAATACCTCAACTATTACTCCTCCACAGTGGTTACATACATTCCATTAAAAGGCTGCACGCATTTGCTGGGAACAAAAACCAACAGTTGTTTTCATTTTGGGACTGGTTCAAAAGTCCTGAATGAGGGCTCTAAAATTACAAATGCCTTCCAGTAAAAAACAGGTAAGTCAAATACTGTACTCTGTGACTTGAATGCTAATAAACATTTTCACCAATAGAAAATATCAGAGGTATACTACTTGCCATTCCGTAACATAGAAAACTATGCTGAGGGAGCTGAGGTTGTTCAGCCGAGAAAACACTCTGGGCTGACCTTATAGCTGCCTTTCAATACCTGAAGGGATGCTGCAGGAAGGCTGGAGAGGGACTTTCCATAAGCCTGTCTAGCAAGAGGACAGGGGGGAAAGGTTTTAAGCTGAGGGAGAGCAGGTTTAGACTGGATCTTAGGAAGTTGTTCAGTACAAGGGTGGCAAGACTCCAGAATAGGTTGCCCAGAGACGTTGTGGATGACTTCTCCCTCGGGGTGTTGAAGGCCAGGTTGGATGAGACCTTGAGCAGCTGAATCTAGTTGAGAACCATCCCTGCCCATAGCAGAGACATTGGAGCAGATTATCTCTAAGATCCTGTCCAACCTAAGCTATTCTATGACTCTATGAAATACAGCTTTGCCATTTCACAAGTGACTTGGGCACACAATCAAGTTGGGCTCACCTTTTAGAGTGATTTCTAATTCAGTCAAGATATACCAATACTGGAGAACAGCAGTCAGTAACATTTTTAAAATAACTTTATTTATAGCTTAATGTGCTCTGCAAATAGCCTTTAAAAATTATAATGCCTGTTATGGGTTTTCCTCTTTGGTTCTCCCCTTTTTGGTAAAATACGAGGTGATTTCCTTTGAAGACATGCTTCCTATTGAATGATTACCACTGAAAATTTAAGGTTTACATTTATTTCCCTGTATTTCTTGTTTGTAGGGGAGATACCTGCTTCCCACTTGAAAAAAAAAATCTACTGCTCACAAGCTCTTGATTTCTCTGGGCAGAATACATTTTTGATGAAAGGGCTACTTCCCTTTCTCATTATGTAGATGAGAGATATCACAGAGTCATACTATAATGTCTCTTGTTCAGTGCATTTAATGAGCTCTCTACACTGATTTGTCTTTGTGCCCAGCAATATAAATACAGCCAGTAACTAGTTAAGAATCAGGATTTGGACATTTTTAAGACTTGGCTTGACAAATGCCTGAATAACCTAGTCTGAATTTAATGCTGACCCAGTTCCAGGCAAGGGTGGGGGCTGGACTACATGACCTTCAGGAGTGCTTTTCCATCCTGGATTTAGCTAGTCAGTCTGTAGTCTGGAAAAATCCCTCACCGGAAACAACTGTACAGCTACTGATTTATTTACCTGTGCTACTGAAAGTATATCAAGGCACAAGGTTAATGATAGCATTCAAATGACTTAATTGTAAGAAAAAGGTATTCTTTACAGGAAGGTTTTATCTAAAACAGGTAATTGGCTTTGGATTACAAACTGTCACTTGGCCACACTAAGTTTATGTACCATTTTATTTAGAAAGCTTTTAAAAAGGATAGGGAAAGTAGCAGTAGGAAGAGTTTTATCTGAAAGCTGTGGTCACATAGTACAGCAGGGTTTTGGTCCCATCCCAAGAAATTCCTACCTTTCCCCTTCCTTGCTTCTCCCACCCTGTACTCCCATCCTCTGATTTGTATCACTACTACATTTAATACAGAGCAATGTTTGACAATTCCTCTGATGAGGCATGGCAAATATAATCTGATATGGTTTAATGCACCAAATTCTACTTTGCAGCAGGAAAACACTGCATAAGCAAACTGGATGGTAAAACATGTTAAGAACAGGAGGCATTCACAGGGGTGCTAGGAAAAAGGAATGGAGAGAAAAATCAATGGATTCTTTGGTATTAAAGTTCCAGTCTCATCAGATTGTAGCCTGAGTTTGAAATTTTGAGGTGCTGCTTCATGCAAGGTGTTCCACTGACTACCATGATTTCAACATACAAGTTAAGCAATGGTAGGTTTAGCTAAAGAAACTTGGGAAGTAAAAGTTTCTATTTTCAACATAAAAATGACTTCTTATGAAAGCACACCTATTTTCTTTGGTTTGTTTGTGTATCTTTAGAAAGGGAAGCAGTCTTGTCACTTCCCTAAGCCATGCTTACACTATGATGGTGTCATAAATCTACTCTGCAATAATCATCTAAAGGACAAATATACATCTTCATCTCAGTTTTTACATAATTACAGCACAGAATTCAGAGAGGTGAGAGAGATGATTAGCCTTCCAAGAAATTGGTGGTTTACAGGTAGTGTCAAGGGTACCTAGTTCACTGAGCAAGTCCCTCACAAACAAAGCTCAAGTCAGAGAGCAGTCTATACCTACTTTGAGGGATGCATCCCATAAAAGACTAGAGATACAGATTTTTATCATGCTTCACCACCTGTATATAATTAAAAGGAGTGTTTTGGACTGGTTTATAATCTTAGATTGAGTGGGTTAAAAAAAAAGAGAACAGGTTGTACAGGGTATAGTTGGGTGTGCACTTTCCAAATTACAGTGTATTGCATACAGCCATTTATAGCCAGGCTACCTTTGCTATTAGCTGTTACTGCCACACGTGATTTTAAAAAAGCACATAACCTACAAGAGGATTTCTGAAACACTAATAATACTTTTACAGAATGCAGTTTCCAGTCACCAGATCTGAACAGCAGCCTACAGACCAGCTGTGAGATTTGTCCCCACCCTGCCCTTGGTATTAGTCAGTCCGAGCTTAATTAGCAGCTCAAGCAACAGTCTCTCCTTTACTTATGTTCTCTCCTCTCTAAAAAGTATAGGGAGTACTAAAAGTAGGTTGAATAAAATATGTTAAATCCTGAAATAAGGGCTCAGGCCCACTGGGATGGCATTCAGTTGCTTATTGTAAATGCCTTGAACCTGACGTCAGTATTTTCTCCTCTTCACATATTCTGAGTAATTTAACTCAGTTCTGTGAAGTGCTGTAAATATAAATTATATTTAAATATTGTTTCTATCAATAGCACCACACTTTCCTAAACATATTTCTTACAAGATGAAGTTTCACAGTTGAGGTGTAACCTGCCCTTTTCTTCTCCCCCTCTAGTACTAGCAATTTGCTATTTAGATAGAAACAGCACCAAAACCACAGGTTTGTACCATCCTAAATGCTCTCTCAGAAACTACATTAAATACGATATTTTATAATTAAGAAATTGGTTAAGCAGTAGCATTCCAGTGAAAAACTCTCTTACCAGAGCCTGATGATGAAACAGCTCCTTTGTGAGAAGGTGCTTTGGGTGTGCTGATAGTTTTAGGGTCACATCCTCTCTTCAAGGGTAATGCAGATGGCACTATTTTCACCTTAGAAGTTGATATACTCTGTAGTGTGATCAGGCCTTTCTTCAGTGTGCTTTTCCCTTGTGTTGTCCCAGCTTTCACAGAAGGCATCTGTGGCTTTTTAATTAAAAAAAAAAAAAAAAAAAAAACAAACAGCCTCCCACACTACTACTATGAGAAGCTGAAGATCTCCCTTTCCAGCCTCGGTAATGAAATACTGAGTAAGGGATATGCTTAGATGTTCACTGTCTCATTGTCCAAATCTGCACCCCAGAACTTAAAGAATCATCTCCTGAATAGCCTTCAGCAACACAGAGCTATTAGTTTGAAGCTAATCACTGGTAATGACAAACATACTAAAGAGGTTACAGAGGTCATTTTACATCAGAATTTCTTCCTCTTCCTCCCCAAACTCTAATTAAATCATTCAATTACATGACTGCATCTAATCTCAAGACGAATTCTTCACTAACCAACTATACAAGTTGATGCACTAAGAAGCCAATTGTCCTGTACTACCTGAAATATCACAGACTTAAAAAAAAATACACCTAAATCAGGAAACTTAATGTTACAAGACAGAAGCAGGTTAAAAATCTTTCACACTCAGGTGCCACAGATCAAGATAAATAAATTCAAGAACACACTCAGGAGAGGCTGAAAATAAATGCTTCCTAAGTGGCACTTGTCTGCTTATGTTTCATAAAGATTTTCTGCTCCAGTTTACATAAGCACTAATTTATGATCACTCCTGCTGTAAAATTCAGCCAATAAATGTAAATTCATAAGAATGTACAGCTCTTCACACGTTTTTCTGTGAGTCAAGGCGATATGCAGCCATTTGGTCATATTAGTGTACATTCCACTTTTGACTCCAATTCTCATTCTCGTTTTCTGACGTTAATCTGTGCTTTTCAGAAGACCACATCCTAAGCTTCGTTCAGCTGATTAGTGTTCTGCATGTTTTATAGAACTTACTCTATTGATTTTTCCATGTGCCAACAGAGTAACTAATGTTACAATGGTTTGCAGCACCAAAAGGAAGGACTGAAGTCAAACTCCTCTGGAAGATTTCACAATTAAAACAGACCATCCTGGCTTTCATTTATGTTTCCAAGCCAAATAATTTACTGTAATAGATAAATTGCATTATTAATACAAATGTCTTCTATAATGTTTAAAAAATGGATAGTTGATTCTGTTTCACCTGAAGCAGATGCCTCTGTACAGTGAGCTTTACTGGATTTTTTCTGGCAAGTCAGTAAAACCTGGCAAAAGCTTAGACGATGCCACTTTTACTGGTAACAGCTGCTGTCTTCATCTCACCAATTTAATATAAGCTTTTGAACCCACATTGGAACAACAGCAGGGACTCCATACATCATCAAGACTCTGACTCTGTCTCCCTACCGTGCTTCTTGAGACCCTAATCGATCCAACCCAGAAGCTCTTCTCTTCTTTTCCCACAGTTCCTTTCCTTTTAAACCTTCTTTCAGGAGTATTTGAAGGCAACTTGTTTCTCTTGACAGGCAGCTGAGTCATATGAAAGTATTTCCCAACCAACAAGCTTAGGCATACCTCCCGGACAGGAAGTTTGCACCTTCCAGCTGGCCAACTGCCCAAAACCAGGTATATGCCCTCTTCCTGAGAAATATCTCCTGGCTACTCTTAGCTATTCTAATGAGTCCTGGTTCTGCTTCAAATAAAGCCCTGAATTAATCAGAACAGACTTAATTAATTTAAGATGTTAAAAATAAAACACTTGACCAACTTGATGGTCTTCAGGTTTTGTGTGACTTTAATATTAACATGTGCACAGTATTTCTCTAAGTAAATTTTAAAAGTGTTATTTAGTTCTAAAGCACGCTTCAAAAGAACATAAAGATATAAAACCCAGCAATTTACCTGTAAAGTCTATTCAAAGTCATAGCATCAGTAGAATTACCTTGATAAAAACATATGTTAAAAATGGTATTCAGAAAAACTTCACCAAGTTATGCTATGTGCTTTTAATTCATTTGACTAAGCTAAGAATTGCTTTCTTTTATTAGAAATCCAACTAACTGCATCATCATAAAATGAATTTACCAAAAATTGGTTTACACCATGGAATAAGGTGAATGTTGAAGACACTGAATTCCACTTTGAAGCCAAGTGCAATGAAATTTGTAAGATGGTTATTTCTCCATTCTCTTTATAAGGGAGAGAGTTCACCTCAGAAATCAACACTACGGTTCCACTTGCAGACACAAAACCCATTCCACAATTTTCATTCAAGTACTCTGCCATTCAGAATCTTCATTACCAAACACACAAAACAGCAAAGAAAAAAATCCTTACCGAAGGAACAGGGTGCAGGTCAAAAGTTTCATTTGCCACATCTTTTATCAAGGTGGCTTCCAGAATTTTCATGTTGTTGCTTTGTTCTTTTTCACATCCAGTTGGGCAAACGTTTTGAGCACAGGGTTGCATTAAAGAGTCTGAACTTTCCATTTTATCATCCAGCATCTCTGTTGAGTTCCCTACAGATGTTGGAAGTGCAGCAGAAACTGAAGAGCATGATGAATGGGTTGAGTTTCCTTTGCCAATGTCTTCCGGATTCTGATTTAATGCAGGTGTCTTTGAAGCCTTGTGGGAAGCGTTTCTGGGATGTGTTGTGGCATGTACAACTTGGCTAGTCAAGAGGTGTTTGTTAAGATGTAGCTTATGGGGCTTATTCACAGGCAATTCCACTTTACTATCTTTAGCCGGATCTGTTTTCTTTTTCAGCACTTTTATAGAGGGGGACAATTGCCTTGGGGAAGCAACTGGTGAGCGTGAGGATACAGCTGATAGCTGGGAGGATGGGAGAGACTGTTTTAATGCTACACTGTTTCTGGTCTGCAGCACAGGTCTAGACACAACCTTTGGCTTAACGTTTTTGAAATTAGGTTTGGGGAAAGTAACAATCTCAGATTTCCTCGCTTTGGTTACTGTTGACACAATAGCAGACCTGCCCACTGGTTTTCCAGTAGTTTGACCTGAACTAGCTTTAAGCACAGGTCTCCCATTATGCTCTCTTACAGATGCCTTGATTTGATTCAGTTTAGGAGACTTGTACCCAAGTTCTGCCAAAGATGAAACAGAAAAATCTGTAACTTTTAATTGTTCTTTAGGGGTCGAAGTACTTGGAGTAAAATCACTTTCATGAGCCTTAGGGCTGAACACCACAAAAGTTGCTTCGCATTTCAGGTCAGGCACAACAGTCCTCTTTAATTTTGGTACACTGCAAGATACAAGAGAGGAGGTGTGCAGATCCTGAAGAGCAACATTTCCAGAGATAGGTTGTTCTTTGGTTAAGGGTTCACTGTTTTCCTTTGATACTTGTTCTCCATCTACTTTATCTACTGGGAGAAGGTGCACATTAATTAAAGGACTATCTGTGCACATTTCAGCATTACAATTCTCAGCTTCATCATGGTCAGGGTTATCCTGCAAGGATTTAACTTGGTCATCTTCATTAATATTAAAGCAAGGCAATAGTGCATCAGGCCTACAAGGATCTAGACATTCAGCAACTAGTTTTACAGACACTGCTTCTGCTTCCTGCGGTTCTTTATCAGTCTTGTTAGCATTTTTCAGACAGTGTCCAACACCTGCAGAGGCAGGACAACATGCTTCAAGTTCTGAATAGGTATCTGGGCTTTCTGAAGCCACAGTCTTAGAGGAGAAATTAGGTCCTTCTGAGCTGTTTCTATCAAGTTTCTCTCGCATACATACTTCAGAAGAAACTGGGATTTTCCTCCAATGTATGTCATCATGTTGATCAGTTCCCAGGGTCTGACCTACAACATTAGCAACATCCAATGTGCTCAAGTGGCATGATGCCCTGTCAGTTATCAGGGACTGTGTCTTCTGCTCTGAAGCAGGAAGAGGTAATATATGCTTAGTGTCAGTCTGACTGTAAGGCACAAATTGTTGGATGCTCTCATTTTGCATTTCTGCCATAGCAATGTTACTTTTCAGTAAGTTTGTTGATTCTTTTAAATCACAGTTCAAAGGACACACACAAATCTGTTCGGTCATGGAACACTTGCAGGCAGCATCTCCATCTCCCAACAGAGCTCCTGTGCAATTGTACTTCTCAGGTGTCTGCTGTAGTGTTTCAATACATGGATGTTTTAAAAGAATATTTCTGAAGTCACTCTTATTTCCAAGAACAGTACCACCTTCGTGGTCAGGTATATTTTGGTCAGTTGAATTACTGCGTCTCTTGGTGGCACAACTCTTTGCGGAGGGTGTAGCTGTGTCATATGCATAGTTATTTCCATTTTCATCCCTTATAAGTAAGGAAGACTTCAAGCCATGCTTTGCTTTGTCATCTGACTTTTCAACATTCATTTTGAAGGCTATATTTTAAGCTGTTTTCATTTTATACTTCTTTAAAACTCTAGAGAATAAAGATTCTTATAAACTTCGCAGAAAAAAAAACCCAACACAAAACAGGTTTTCCTTGGAACGTGTCAACTGTCCCAAAAGTTATCTAAAAAGCAGTTCTTCATTTTCACGTTTCCCAAGAGGATTCAAAAGTTCTAGAACTGAAAATAAATTTAAAAAAATTTCATTAGACAAAACAAGATTTTAAGACAGTAATCATTCTTAAGCTGTTAGTCTTTGAATCAAGAGCAGCCATTTTGATCAACTTCCTCAAGCAAATCAGGCATTTACCACAATGCTGTCTGTGAATGCTTACCTTCACAAACCATTTCTGCCTCCTTAACTGCCAAGCAGCTTCTGAACCCTTTGGTCAGACTCAACTGAGTGTGACTTTAGGAGTGCATTTTCAGATATTTGGCTTACACAGAAGCAAAGAACAACCCAGAAGAGTTTGCTCTTCAAGAGCAAGATGGTATCTGAAGGACAACATGTTAGAAAGAACCATATTTTTTTCCCTCTTTCAGTAAGAGGTACACAAGAAAAAGGCATGGTTCCTCACACAGAGCATAGTCAAACTACGAAGCTTCTTACCACATGCTTAGAAGTCAAAAATTTACACAAGCTCAAACATAAGCAAGGAACAATCAATTAAGAAAAATCTGTCCAAAACCAAACACTAAGTTCTCAGTTACATAGTGCAAGCAGCTAGGAAAACTCTAGGGAAGGATCACTACACACTCACTTTGTTCTTGTACTCTCCACTCAGCATTTACCCCTGGTTATTGCTGGAGATACAACACAGCATCAGGGGGATCTTCAGTCTGATCACATCTGGTCACGTATATGTTCTTACATACAATTTTGCATGAAAACAGGAAATTAACAGATCTCTAAAACAGCAAGCATGATTAAATGCTGCTGCATAAGTTCATGTCTAGAACAGACAGCAAAGCAGCAAGACAGAAACAACACTATGAACATCGCATTGAAGAAAAACTGTAGTGTTCATTTTTTGAACATAGCAAAGAGCAGTAACATCCCATGGTGTGGTTCAGCCCCAGCTGGCAAATAAGTATTACACAGCCCAGTAGGATGGGGGAAGAGACTCAGGGAAAACATAACAACGGGACTCATGAGCTGAGATAAAGACAGGACAAAAAAGGAATAGAAAATAAATAACAACGAAAATAAGAACTGGAGTATACTTGTGATGCACTACACAATTGTTCACCACTCGCCAACCCATGCCCCTCACTTTCCAAGCAGCAGTTTCCAGTCAGCTTCCCACTGTTTATATGCCAAGCATGACACCATAAGGCTAAATACTCCTTTAGCCAGTTCAGGTCAGCTATCCTGGCTGTGCCACCCCTTTCAAGTTATCACTCCCCTCCAGTCCTCTCTTTAGCAGGGCAGTATGAGAAGCCGAAAAGTCCTTGACTTAGTATAAACACTTGTAACAACTAAAACCACCACTGTGTTATCAACATTATTCTCACACTACATCCAAAACATAGCATTGTACTAGCTACTAAGGAAAAAAGTTACTCTACCCTAGCTGAAACCAGGACATCCTGAGAGCAGTTTTCCTCTACACTGTGAAGGCTCTTTTCCTGCCTTTCAAGAAAGCAATGCACAGCAGAGGCAGCTCAAGATCTTCCAAGAACTGTCGTAAGACATCTGAGCTGAAATAAAAAGACAGGAAAAATTTTTAAATCCAGACTATAACTGAGGTACCAAAACCAGAAGGACATGAATGACAGAAGATCCAAACTGTCCAAAGCAGACAGATACGAAAGAGTTCTAGTACAGGAAACAAGACCAGAGCAGGAAGAACTTCAAACTTAAGATATGTTTGCAGTGAGATGAGAGACCTGGCATGAAGAAGGGTCATATTCAGGGTAATAATTTAAAAAGGAAAGAACAGAGTTAATTGGATTTAACAAGGGAAATGGGCTGGGGGGAAAAAAAAAAAAAAAATAATGTACTTACTGACGAAGGTCAGCTTCCCAACAGGAACTGAATGAAGAAATTGAACATCATGAAAAGTGATAGAGTAACAAAGTATGGCCGGGGACATTCATTGATTGCATTTTTCTCCAGAGCAACCACCATGTGTATTGAATCCCTGCTTCCCTAGAAGTGACCGGACATTCTCTGCCTCCCATTAGCAGATGATAATATTTTTGTTTGCTTCTGCTTCTATGTGCGGTCTGTGCTTTTGCTTTTTGCCCCATCAAGCTTGTATCTTGACCCATGGGCCTTTTGTTACATTTTCTCTCTCTGTCCATCTAAGGAGAGTGATAGGGTGGCTTTGGTGGCTATGTGGCCATCAAACCAAGCAGGATATGAACACCAGGATTAAGTCCTCAGATGGACAGAATAATGCACGCTAATATGAGAATTGTATTAAAGTCTGGAACTATACTACTGATTGTGGTAAACTTACAGTGAAAGAGTCCCTACAGGCTTAAAATATAGACCTAACTGAATAACTAAAACGCAGAGAAAATGTCATCTGCACTATAGTTTTTTTCAGTTACAGTTGCAACAGTACTGGTTGCAACACACTGAAACAGGTAAGAAGGCCACAAGATCAGAAAACATAATAGATTTCTGCTAGACCAATGTTGTAAGAAACACTGAAGAATAATATCCTGTTCATACTTTTATACATGAATCAATAAAATTCAACAAGGCTAAATGCCAGGTCCTCCACTTCAGTCACAACAACCCGAGGCAATGCTACAGGCTTGGGGGAAAAGTGACTGGGGGGTGTTGATTGACAGCCAGTTGAACATGAGCCAGCAGTATGCCCATTTGGCCAAGAAGTTCGACAGCATCTTGGTCTGTATCAGGAATAGTATGACAAGTAGAACCAGAGAAGTGATTGTCCCTCTGTACTCCGTCACTGATGTGTTTCGTTTTGGAGACCCCATTACAAGAATAATGTTGACATGCTGGAGTTGGGTCTGGAGAACAGGTCATATCAGGCTGAACGAACTGGGGTTGTTTAGCCTTCAGTAAAAGAGGCTGAGAGGAGATTACATGAAAGCTACCTGAAAGTAGGCTGTAACTAGGTGAGTGTTGGTCTCTGCTCCCTAGTAACTAGTGATAGGACAAGAGGAAATGGCCTCAAATTGCACCAGGAGAGGTTCAGACTGGATATTACAAAAATTCCTTCTCTGGAAGAGTTATTGAACACTGGAATAAGCTCCCCAGGGAGGTGGTTGAATGCCTATCTCTGGAGGTATTTAGAAGACAGACATGGTGCAAAGGGGTACGGTTTAACATCAGACTTAGGAGTTAGATATTGTTTGGACTTGATTTTAAATGTCTTTTTCAACAGAAATGATTCTATGATTCTATGACTACTTTGGGAAACAAGTTTGCCTTGTCAAGAAAATGAACTCTTGATTTGTTCCCAAAGAAATTTATATTCTCACAGAAACCATATAAAGCATTTTGGAAACCACAAAAGGAGAAAGAAAACAAACTCTTATCAAAAAATATTTTTTGAAAACGTAAAAACAAGCCAGGACACTGTGGAGTGCAAGGTAAGTTACTAATAGCAAAAATATCATTCAAAAAGCTGTCATTCTTCCTTAAACCTCACTTTCTTCAGTTGGAAACAGTTTGATTAACTACATTCATAATAATTACTTTTTTATAGCAATAAAAAGCATAAAGTTTTCCAGAGAGGTTGAAGGGCCCACAGTTTTGAGTACAAATACACACTCAAGTTAACCCTGTTCTAGGACTGCAGGAAATCAGCCTCCGCACTATGGACCAAACAGAGCGGCTTCCAGCCCACAACTCTGCCTTTACAAGGGACTTCAAACATCTGTCTCAGACTGAAGGTAAAAAGAGCACAGAACAAAGAACAAGCTACTGAGATAAGACAGTACCTTCCTTCCCCTCTCCCAAGATAAAATGGATTATCTAGCTTAAAATCACTAGTTTCTTAAGATTGGAATAGATTCTTTGACTATCCATCATTAGTCAGTCACTACAGAAGTATGAACACTCTCAATACTCTTACTTTCATCTTCCACTAGAAAATCTTAAGCAGATTCAAGGACTCCTCCAAAAATGTCTTCCCTTGAGGCAGGGCAAGAACCTGTTCTGGATCATTTTCCATTGGTTTAAGTCAATCACAATCAGAGCCAACGGCTGAAAAAAATTTGCCAACTTTGCTTTCACTGCTGTTTTGACACATTAAAACCAGTTTCTACATGTCTGGAGACCAGCTTACTCACCTGGTCACACAACAAAAAGTTAAGGTTCCATTTTGATTCAACATAAGCTTAGATGTAACCAGAAGTTTTACCTTCTTCAAGAGCTTTCTTACTAGAGAAAACAGGGAACTTCAATATGCCAAAACTTGACTGAGATCCAAATAACTTGAAGAATGACACATTAACTTACAGTACATATTACTAATAATGCCAAAATTTGAAACAACACAGGCAGCTAAGTAAAACTTGATTGAATTCTGGAAAAAATCCAAGAAAAATAAAAGTAGTTTTGAGGCTGTGTAGAGAACCAAGGAAGTGTGTCAAAGTTGCATATATAAATGTGTACACACACATATAGAAATTTGCTCACTCAGTGCTCTAGGCTTTTCACATCACCAGAGAACATACAGTAATAGAACACTGATATAACTATTTTGAAAGACAAGGTACTAATATATTAATCAGAACACTTCATGAAAATTCTTGAGATTTAAGATCTGCCATAGCAAGCTGAACGAGTTTAACCTCAGCCAGCATCTCCTCCATGGGAGTGGTCAGCAGCAGAATCACAGACCCAACAGCTGCCCCTTCCTGAGAACATTCCTTCTGAAGAATACTGATCCTGGCTACTAATGGCTTAGGGGATACTCTAAACTAAATATTACTTATAAACTCACTTAAAAGTTAGCCTAGAATCAGCAAGCATCATGCATGCTTGGTCTCAACAACACCCTATGGTGCAGTGCAAAAGAGCTGAGCTGTTCTCGGTCTTCTGTAAAGCTCAACATGTCAAATTCCAGTTGTGTATTTTGCCATACTCACACAAGGCAAAGTAGGTTTTACCTATCAGATCTCTGAGCTGCCCCTTTCTCAACCAATACACGAGCTAGAAGAGGGTAACATAAATCACAGAGTATTCTGGGTTGGAAGGGACCTTTAAAGGGCATCTAGTCCAACCCCCTTGCAGTCCTCAGATCGGTAAGTATCACTGAACAAAAAAAAAAAGCTAAGTTTGGCAAGCAGATTCTCTTACAACAACAACAACAACAGTGATCAGCTGCCAGCAGCCCCAGATCTAGGAGAAACACTACAACATGCAGAACTGAGCTCAGAACTCACTTCTGCCAACCTACAAGAGGCATTCAGTGACATGCTGTAAAAGGGTAAAGGGACAGTACCTTTTCCAGTGCTAGCTGGACAGGAATGAAAACCTACCAATTACAATGGATAATTCAAGATCCAAGATTACAGATTACAAGAATGCAAGTCAGTTTGTGTTAGTGTCATAATGCAAACAATAATAATTTACAGTTTTCCTGGTACTCCATCTAGAACTTTCTTCTTTCACCAAAACTGTCGCACAGTGTTTACTCAAAGCCATGAGCTATGTTTGTGCAGCCTGTCTGAAGGAAGGGTGTGGGAGCTGGGAGGGGTATCAATCTGAAAGAAGAGGCTGTGCCTATACATGCAGGAAGGTAACCTAGAAGTGCTCTAATCAACTCAACATGCTTTCACATCAGAATAAACCCACCATCAGCATCTGTATTCAGCTGAAAACCATGTTACACAGTCATGATTACCATTGCCACTGAAACCAGATGCCATTTAAAGCATTTCATATGTCCACATTATACTATGACAAGCTTACCTAACCACACTGCGGAACAGAACACAGTCACACAAGTCTGACTTTTTCAGCACGTACACCTGAAAACAGAGATGACAGCACCCAAGAGGGAGTCCATGGCAAGCAGGTAGTCTTCCCAACATACTCTGTCCAGTGTGCTCACACACATTCCATCAGAGAGCACCGGGAATACATACAATTTCAGGTAACATTGCATTTACACAGAACGGCAATTCCAGAGCTCGCTGTGCAGGCTCAGTAAGGTCACAGCCTGATGCCAAAGCTAATTCAAACTATTAGAGGAGAGGATCCTGAAACAATTGCACTTAAACATTTAGAAAGTTATCAGTACAACACTTTCTTAGAAGTGACTTACATTAAGTGCTAATGGCTTTGCTTGCTTAAGAACACACAGTATCACCGGTGCAGACACTGTGAAGGTGCTGTGTTCATTACAAAAACCACACCCGTAGGGTAGCTAACTGACATGTAAATGCTCTACTCCAAGACATTTTAAAAATCAAAATTGATGAGAAACGCTTGCTATGGTAAGCGGAAATCACGCGCAAGCTGTGTTTGTAAGTAATCATGCTGGCACATCTCACTGAAGGGAAGCATTGCTTTCACAGGCATGAACCATAAAGTTTTGCCTCCTATGTGGCTATTTGCCAGTTTGTTTCAAGGTTGAAGTGCTAATACAGCATGCATATGATAGTAACCAAGGAGCATGGATTTTAGGCAGTTAAATCACAGAATCACAGAACATTAGCGGTTGGTAGGCACCTCTGGAGAGTCCAACTTCCCTGCCAAAGCAGGATCACTTATGACAGACCACACAGGGGCACATCCAGAGGGGTTTTTGAAAGTCTCTAAAGAATGAGACTCCACAGCCTCTCTGGGCAGCCTGTTCTGGTGCTCCATTACCCTCACCATAAAAAAAGTATTTCCTTGTGTTGAGGTGGAACCTCTTGTGTTCTAGCTTGTACCTGTTGTTCCTTGTCCTGTCACTGGGCACCACTGAAAAGAGACCATCACCTTCATCTTGATGCCCACACCTCAGATATTTATAGATGTTGATAGGATCGCCTCAAAGTGGAAGGTACGGAAAGACGGAACAATGCTTCAAATGCTTCTGGACTCTTCTTTCTCTGGCCCTTAAGTCATTGCCTTCCTAAGGCAAAGAGTGCTTAACTATTCAATTGTTCATAAGGACAAGCCAACAAGGATGGCCAGAGATCAGGGATATTAACCTGCTGTGTCCATCTTCAAGTTCAGACTATTATTTGTATGTACATAATACACTCCGACATTTCAATGGATTTATACAGTGTCTTGATAATATGATTTTTCTTCCTTTAATTGTAATCTTCTGGTTTTTACTTTAGGGTAAGTTCTAGGAAAACTCTGTATTCAGAAGTGGAAGACTGGTCTGGTGACTCTGAAGAAAAGTAAATCCATCTTTTACTTAGATAACTGTCTAAAAATGGCATCTAATGCTTAGATTTGGAGGTGCAACAACCTAGACCAGGATACTCTGCAAATGCCTTTCCCCTACTCTGTTTTACAGCAACCGACAAGGTGAAATTCCCAGAAGTAAGCATATACAAACCAGTGACAAATGCTAGCTATTAAGATAGCAGAAGTAAGCAAATGAACTTTATTGCTTGAGATTAAGTGCATGATCAAACAAAACCAAAGCTATCTATTTGAATGCACAGATGAGAGTACCAGTAAGCCTCTTATTTGGATGTTCCAGCACTCACTCTCAACTTAATCAGGCTTTTGCCTGTGTCTAAGTTGCACAGCCTATTTGGGGTATTTTCAAAGTGTGGTGCACTACATGACTGCACACATCGTCAGTTACATAGTTACCATTTGTTTACCCATTGCCATCATAAATAAAGGCCGCGCATGGTTTTCCGTCAGACTGATATTCAGTCTTAATGTAATTCTTACAAGTTCCACAAGTAAGTTATTATTTGCTTAAATTAGTCATCAACTTTTCAGGGAGATGCTTTGAGTGGGGTGTTTTTGTGGGTTAGTTTGTTTTTTGCTATTTTATCAAACTCAATTGTGAAAGCATATATCCTTGTACAAGGAAGGATGAACTTAAATTTTGACCTGAATGCAAGGAGTCGGAATGCAAAGAAACAAAACCTACCCCCACTAAAAAAAAAAAAAAGACAAACAGCCTACAGGAAGGCTGGGGAAGGATTATTTACAAGGTCCTGCAATGACAGGACAAGGGGCAATGGGCTTAAACTGGCAGAGGGAGATTTAGACTGGATGTTAGGAGGAAGTTCTTTCCAGTAAGGGTGGTGAGGCACTGGAACAGGTTGCCCAGGGAGGTTGTGGCTGCTCCCTCCCTGGATGTGTTCAAGGCCAGATTGGATGAGGCCTTGAGTAACCTGTACTAGTGGGAGGTGTCCCTGCCTATGGCAGGGGGTTGGAACTAGATGATCCTTGAGGTCCCTTCCAACCTTACCATTCTATGATTCTATGAAACCACAAACAAAAACCAACCCACCCAAACAAAAAAAACCCCACCCAAACAATCCAAAAAACCCCAGTGTATTTATTATGGCACTGTGTTGGAAGGTCAAGGTTCAAGTCTTCCTTCTTGAAGGGCGTCATTGAATAACTAAGGAGAAACAAGACTGTCCAAGCCCTATGTTCAACAATCCTAATCTGTGTTCAAGTTCTTTAAGTAGAGTTTACAAATATTGCTTACTTTGTGTTGTTCTGGAATTCAGCTAAAATTATTTTCTTCACTGCTATCACTTAAAACACACACACGTTTTGGTAACTTCAAGTTAAAAACATATCAAGTCAGGACCATTCGTATAACTTTCCCTCTAAGATTAAAATATTATTGGTGTAGGGAGGAAGGTGGCAATAGATTATGAAGAACAAAAATGTTTTGTGAATTCTGCCCAGCCATACAGAGTGAATAAGGGTTGTACTATACAAGAATGTCCTCAAGTTTCAAGATAGTCTTCATATATCTACCAGTTCTACTGCAAGTCTGTCATCTTACGCTCTTTATCATGATTTCTCATTCTTTAACGAAATTTCAGCCATCAACATCCCATATTCCTTTGAGTAAACTTCAAACATTCAAAGCTGAAGTTTGGCTAACCTGTTCTGATCAGTCCTCTTAGCAACATTTCTACTCCCCATTAACTGTTTCTCCTCTATTATAGAGCTGTTAATCCCATTACCTTGTTCCATATTCCTCACTTGCTTCTCATCCTAGCTGGAATCAAATACAGTACAAAAGCAAGTACTCAGGGAAGCAGTGCAGAAGAATCATTACACCTTGGACTCTCAAGACAAGGAAGGAAGGGTGGTGCTGCTGTGTTCTGTTTTGCTCGTTTGACCAGTGTTTCAAGATTTTGGTTTAAAATATTTCCTCTTGAATATTAGGTCTACAGACCTTTAGTTAAGTGAAGACTTTTAATCTACTGATAATTTCCTCTTGACTGACAAGTACAAGGCCATCACAAAATAGCAAAAAAAAGTACAAAAAAAGTAAAAAAGGCAGAAATGCTCTGCAGAAGCAGCTCCACACTGGAAAGATGGTGGCTAAAATGCCAGTCATAACCCTGCGGAAAAAAAGTAGTTCTTGTTTCCTAACAATGAGCCAGAACTTAGTCGTTTGTTTGGCAAGTCAGAGCAGAGATGGCTTTAACCATCATCACTGAAATAACTCCTGCATTACATATCTGCCTTTACCATCAACTTTTAATACCAAATATACCACAAAGTGCTAGGCAGCATACACCAAGACTACCGAAGGTCATGTGCTGACTTGAAATGTTGTGCTTCTCAGCTATTTTATAAAGCATCTGTGCACCCAGCTCTAGCAAGAGTGCCACACAACATGTAGCTGACATCAGTATTGTAATTACACAGTAACTGTGAATGGAATCAAAGTTGAAGCACAAAATAACTTGTCAGCTCCTGTGAACTGCATGTCCCTTTAGATCTTCACTGAAAATTGAGAAGCTGTTCTTTAACTGGTTATATTTAACACCAGCATATAATATGAACTGTTTTACAGAACCATTTGCAGTACTCTCATCATAATCTACAGTCAAGATAAAGCACAGCAGCATTACTTAGCTCTAGTGGGTTATTCTGTGTAACAAATCTATTACCAGATTAATTTGGAAAAGCAGATCAACACAGTCTCTAACGACTAAAAAAGCAGCATCTTTGCCATTATATCCTTTTGCAGGACAAATTGACTAATCAAGATGCTTAGGATTTCTTATGTTAACCAGGTCAGAAGTTTAATCAGCTTGTGGTTTTGGGCAGGCTCAAAGATGCTTGCTATGCACAAGTGGTCATTCATTCATAAAAGACCACAGGCAGCCAAGAATAGTTTCTACTTACTCCACAAGAAATTCTGCCACCAAGGTAGGACTGCACTTTTGCACAGTAACAGCACCAAAGCAAAACTTAATTCTGGAGACGTTGTGCTTGCTAATAAAAGAACTGCTGTTACTACACTCTAAACCAATTCAAATCTACTAATTTTATATCATGAACAAAATCAAAGTGCAATTAACTGGTTACAGGGAAAAAAAGTATTTTGGTAGCCAAATATGAAACAGTTCCATCCCAGTGGTTGGAAATCCTAAAGGTGCAGCGATTAAGAATTTTCAGTACACATTACTGAATAGTAGTTTAAATCACATCAATCCTAACAGTTTCACCAACATTTCACCTGCAGTGTTGCACAGTTGGTATGTGAAGTAACTGCACAAGTCACAACCATTGTGTCACAGCTCCCAGTCTCAGGAGACACTGTTTTTATACTCAAAAAAATCTTATGTTCCATACAAACAAAATTGTTTCTCATAATAGGATTAGCCCTACTACAAGAGTTTGTTTCTCATTCTTTCTATAGTTTGTTTGCTTTGAATCCCACATGACACACAAGATTCCAAATTCAAAACAGACACCCTCTGCAAAGCTTAACTGCACCTCCCACAATACACAGATGACAAGGAAGACTCCATGATGGTTTTGCAGGGCTGTACAGAGAAAGTAAGTCGACTTATGCAACACTACTAGATAGCAGGTTGCAGCTGATGCTCGCTGGAAAGCATGAATATGCATTCATGGTGCTGCTTGACACAGCTGCCAACAGGCTGCCTGCAGCCTCACCAGCGCTGAAATTCCACCAGGACCTAGCAAGTGAAGGACTGAAGAGAAGGGGGAGCTGAGCACGTTTCTTGAAGGGTTGCCAAAACAAGGTTAGTCGTCTCATCTAAGTGATCTGGAAGGGACTGAGAGATGCAGGCTGCCGCCTGGCTCCCTACAAATCCCACTCAGCTCAGGAGAAGGAGCTCTAATGAAGCCCTGAGCTGCAGCACTCCTGTGGAGGCTTCTGCATCTGCAAGGCAACAGCAAAACTTGAAGCTCCTGTACAGCAATTGCCCTGTCAGTTCCTCAGAGATCCTGCAGAAATCTTGTAGTCTAACAAACAGTTATAAATTTCTTCAAGATTCATGCAGTGCAAGTCCACTATTAATATGCTTTATGCTTTAATAAGCTGCTTTAAGTTTGGTATCAACTCTAAATGCTGTTTATTATAGCCTACATTTTGGTGTACACTAAAGCTGAAAAGCATTTTAAATTCAAATGCTAGTTTCTCAAACAATTCTCCCCATTCAACTATTTAGGTGACATAACAGCTTTCCACAAGAGTAAAGCATATATACATCACCAGATCACTGCAGGCACATGAGATCACTTAGATTTCAACTCAGGAGTAACCAAAATCAATGCCACAGGCAATGATAGAAGGTGCAACACACAATGCCAAATCCATACCTGATGCTCCAAGTAAGATTCAACTTCATTTCAAGGTGGGGGCTGTAGAGGAAGTAAGAGATGCACCCAAAGAGAGGATATTCCACACAGTGGCAAAGTACTGCTTCTGTGCTGCAAAGTGAAACAGCAGCATTCTGGTTTTATAAAAAAAACTGTATCATAACCCTTGATTAACTGGCAACCAAACAGAAGCTACGTGATTAACAGGCAAAAACTGTGGCACTCCTCTTCATCTGGCTGTTTTTTGAGAGAGTGAGCTCTGTCTTTTTTGCTTAGGACTGACCACACATTAACTCTTCCTGTACACACCGCCTGGTCAGACGGTTCACTTGTACACATGGATTAATTCTCTGAAGTCTCTAGGCTTTGGTGCCAGGTATAAACTACCCAGTCTGCAGTACAGTTCACCTCACACTTCACCCTGTAGGATTTGACTTCACCAGTTTTACAAGCCTGATGGAGAGAAAATCTGAACTGCAGTACAAGCAGTGACGGCAGAAGCAGGCTATTTTCTGGTACATTTAAGTAGCCATCATACAGCCATACTTAGTGAATATGTCTATATATAAAACACTTTCTTAGACTAAAGTACATTTAAGACATTCAAATTTGCAGCAGAAAATAAATGAGAACAGAGATAAAGGGGTTTTCCATTACTGCCATCTTTGAAGTGTTCAAGAAAAATAAAATACTACAAATTTGGTAGGTTCAGCACAGCGACAGGCAATACAAAGACTCAAATTAAAGGATGCCTCAAAGGTTCCTCTGCTGAAAACTATGGAGAGCACTAGGATGCCCATTTTATGATGCTATGTACAGCATCACCAAGAACAAATTTCTCCAAAGCTATGCTTTCCAGAATGCTCCCCCAAGGACTTAATACACATTGAACATTAGGAGGGTAGCAGAGACAGAACACCATTTCTGGGGGTGTGTTGGTCAGACTTCCAGTATTTAATTCTGATAAATACCAACACCAAATGGCAGCCACCTGCTCTAATAACCAGCAATACAGAAAGCCATGAAGCTAGCAACCACATGAGAAGCAAGTCATGAACACAAGCATTTCATAGAGCAAGTACTTCACCACTGCAACATGAAAGGAAAATTCCTACACAGGGCTAACAAATATAAGCTCACACTTGACATTAGTTTGGGACATGGATAAGCAGTTCTGCCTCCTGTGTGTCAGTTTAAAACAAGGAAATCATTCTTTCACTGGGATGGGTATTTGGTCTCCACATTCCATAAGTAGGGGGTTTCGTGGGAATGAGGAAGAAATTATGCTGAAAAAAGTTCCTTACGTGCCTAATAAAAGTTAATTCAACCATTGAACTTGCACAATACTGTCCTGTGAAGGGTGACCAACTTTTTTTATTTTTTCAAAGCAATCTCAGTAAGTCCAAGTTGCATGACAGAGTTGCTTCATCTAGTTGCATCAAGTTAAGCAAAGCATGTTAATAATATTGCAGTTCCCGATATCCATGTAGAAATGCACCAATTCAGTACACAAACACCGATCCTCATGTCCTTCCTGCTTGATCAGGACATTGAATGCAAAGTTTGCTCATAGAAGTTCTCTGGCAAGTGAGTTCCCAGAGTGTTGCAGAAGTCTGAATTGAGAAGGGATGCCTAGGAAGGGGGAGGGGAAGAAAATCTCCAAACACACAAAAACCCCAAACCACAGACACACACCCAGTGCTGAGTAATCCAAGAAAATAAATATGGAGAACAGTCAGGAAGCTTCTCCTGCTATGAAAATACTTAGCCCTAACTGCTGAACGCTGAAGAGAGAAAGTTGAGCTGAGTAGACCATTCAAGAAGAATCCATTAAAAAATCTGAATCCCCCAGATATCTCATTGCTATTTATCTAGTTGTAGAGAGTATTTAGTAGATAAAATGCTCTCATCCCTTCTTTATCAGGTATTGGGTGATGTTCTGGAAGAGAAAACTGTTTCTACTTAGATTATTTCCCTTTCAATCCACTACTGGGGTTCTGTTTTCTCTGAGACAAGTTAAACATAACAGAGGCCTTTGCACAGCTCATTTGGTTAAAATACTGTTCACAAATGTCAGCTCTGAGCAATTAGTGGTGTATTAGAAACTTTCTCCAGAGGAAATTGCTTCACAAGAAGGGTGGCACCTGGAAGCCACTTGCTTCAGTCCTCTGGAAAGTCTGTCTACAGCTAACCCTCCTGGGCTGCAAAGCATTTTTTGGGTGCTTACACATAAAATGGTTCAAATTTTTCAGAAAATAATGCAGAGGAACAGCAGTGTGTTGAAATAGATCTAGTCAGAAGTGGGTATGTCGAAAGTCAGGAGGAGGACAATCTCCAGTGAATGATGAGCATGCTTGAGGACTGGGTGAGAAGAGGAGGAGAGGAGAAGCTCCTGGGCTTTGGGGTATAGCAGAGGAGAAAAGAATGGGAGCCCTAGTGAGAAGATGGGAGCCTGCTGTTCATGGAGAAGCAGGGAACACAAGCACAGCTAGGCTCCTTTACCAACAAGAAAACTTCCTAAGGATTCCAGAGGATCACATGGAGCTTGGTGCAACCACCAAGCTGACTGAAAGCCAACCTGGAAGCAAGCACTCACCTAACAACACACTCTCCAGTGAATGAGACGACAGTCATGCAGGAGACCATGGTTCAATTTGCCTGCAAGTACCAACTGCTCAGAGTGTGTTCTACTCTTCTTATTTTCCATATGATAGACTGATTGGTATCTTGGGTACTTAAATTCTGAAAGACCACTGGTCTTCTTTCTTTTCTTCTTTTTTTTTTTTTTTCCCTCCAAAGAAAAGAAAACCAAATAGAAACAATTTGGAGGCATTCTCTCAGTTTGTTTTGATTTTGTTTTGGTTTGGTTTTTTTTAATTAAAAAGGAAACTACAAGTATATTCACAAATTATCATGATTGGGTAAACAGGTACACCTTCCACTGCAGCACACAGATCAATCTGAAAAATAAGTTGTATGTCAGACAATCAGGCCTTCCATATCAAAAAAAGTTGTGAGACCAAGTCCTTTGGCCATTTGCTTCACAAATCAGTGTATTAGAGAAAAGCAGATGTGAAAGGCTCATGTAAGCACTTCCAGAATATTAAATTGTACTGAAGTACCATGAATTGTTTCACACAACATCCCTCTTCCTGCCCAAGGCAGAATCAAAAGCAATCATTTGCTGAAGCTAAAGATTTTAATTCTTACCAGTTTTCCACCTACCTCTGCCTCGCTAGTTGTGCCAAGTCTGGCTTGTGTTTCTCCCCATTTGGTTTCTGAACTCCAAATCTGCATATGGGATTTTAGAATTTTTGGGTGTGGGGGGTGTGGGGGAGATTATTTCCAACCACATTTCAAATTAAATTTGGCAACTACCACTTATAAGTGCCACAGATAAACTACATTCACTACTAAAACTTATTTTAGGTATACAGCCACTAAGTCCACTACAAGGGAGACTGCAATTTCACACACAGGTGGTAATACAAGCCAAGCACATGCTATAGCAGAGAAGCAGCATTTGGAATACTATCTGAGAATATTTTTATCTCCAATATATCTGAGATTCCTGGAGACTGAAAGGCCCTACACATTGAGAATAAACTGTGTTCACAAAGCAACAAGCTGGAGAGTATGCTTTGATTTAAGTAGAATCTTCACTACCACAGGAACCACTGTAATCATCAGTGCTTCCCAACTCTAATCTCAGTGTACCAGTTTAGTAGTCAATTTTTACATCTCCATCCCACCATATTAAATCATGGTTCAGTTACTTTGCACAGAATGGACTGGACACAACCTCAGCACTGCCCCACTGTGTTTACTTCAACAAGCCTGCTCAGCATTAGCTTGCACAGGCAGAAATAAAAACTGAATCAACTTCAGTATTCAGACATTCATGTCAGGTACACCACACAAATGAAAAATACATTTTTAAAAGGTGTTTGACAAAGCAATAGACACAGAATGAGTGAAGTCATACATGGGATCTTACTGTTAGGTATCTGATTTGTCCATCCTATCTCATTCTTTGGTTTAAGGTGTAACTCATTTATATTCTACAAGGCAAAAATATCACTTCTAGTATAACTATGAAATACTAATTCTTTAAAGAACAGAAAATATACTTACTAAGACCTCTGTTAAGTATTGCTCATAAAATGTGTATGCAAATCAACAATTACATCAGTGAACAATTTGCATCCTACACCAATCACAGAAGGATTGCTTCTCTTCTGAGCCAAACAATGCACTAACAACATCAAAGTAAGGTTGTGCTAGCTGAAATCAGAGCACCAGCAACCACAAGCATCAATATCTCACTGAGCAAGAGTCCACATTTGCAGAGACTCACCCCGTGCCCTGACCCGATTCATCTTGCACGTACCCAGAAGGTCACTACATTCAAAAATATTCAGTATGGACAGGGAAACCAAATACCAACTTAGAGAACATTCCCATAGTCTCACCACCAGACCTCTCAAACTGGGGCTGCCAAGTTTTGTATATCTCATGTTACGCAAGCCAGAAGGGTTTGACAGCCTTGTCATGCCAACCCACCTCTCTGCTGAGATACACGGAGCCAGCTGAGGTCCAGGAAAGCTGACAGCTCCTCTAACACAGAACAAACCACCTCACTAGCTTCTAACAGCTGAAAAAATGAAATCGCAGCAATTGGAGAAGTCCATTCACTTAAACAGCAACAATTACAAGGACTACATTTTAAGGATGGAGGAGACACTCCAAAACCAGCCTGTTCTGGATCCAGGTTACATTTTCTTTACAATGAGAATATATTCCATTAAGTTCACACACTCTTTTAGAGAGGATACCTGGAAAAACAAGCAAACAAAAATCAAACACAACATTTTAATCAACATAAAGCAAAATTAAGATTCCTCCTGTAAAAGGGTGCCTGAATAACAGTCCTCAACAGAGAGGAATGGCAAATTGATTTTTAGATTACTAAAGAAAAAACAGAAGAAAAAAGGCAAGAGTCACAAGACCACTTTCTGCTTAGTACCTACCATACTCAAAATAGACAAGATGTCAGTACTGCAATGCTTATTTAGACAGCATATATACAGAGAAACACCAGTCACCAGCTCCTTCATCTGACAGAAGGTGCTTGCTAACTTTCAGATAAGTGCTTGAGTGGCAACAGTCCTTTCCTACACAGAACAAAACTCAGCCACTGTACTGACAAAAATATAAGTCACCTGCTTCACCAACTAAAGCCTCACTGGTAAAGCAGAGCACCAGGCTCAGAGCTGCAAGTCAGGAAGCCTGAGCTGCACCAGTGGTAGGCACATTTGCTTCTCAGTCACCTGAATGCATTGTCACAGACAGTCTCATCTAAGGTAGGGTGACTAGAAAACAGTAAGATGTGCGAAGATCACACAATTGCTTCTCTTTTTTCTCCCACGGATGAAAACCCGTCCCTTGGCAGCAACTGATACTGTATTATCACTTCAGATCCCATGCTCCCTCATATCCTAGTAGCGGAAACAAAGTCAGCAGTCCCCGTTGCTGTCTCCATAGCCTACACTACATCTGTTAAGGAAAGGATCAATTTCAGAGACTAATGGAAAGCAACATATTAGTTGCCTGTGACAATGTCTTTCCCTTTTCAGTCTGGAAAGCATATTTGTGCTCACACAGACAGGGGTGTAGATCAGAGCCCCCAGCAATTCTGCTGTTTCTATTTTGTTAAACACTTAAGCAGATTCAGCCTAATACACTTTTCCAGACCTTCTGGTCGGAGATGTCAGCCCACTGTCCTACAGGCTAACCCCATTTGCCTGTACAGGACACCTGACACTGTCCAGTTTCCACTTTCATTGTATTAGACACCACTCCTCTGATGCTCACACTTCCTTGCATGCACTTTTTACCTTCCAGGAGCAGTAAGACAAAGATATTTTATTAATGAAAATCTTAAGTTTTTCAGAAAGGCCCTGGCACCAGTCACACTGTATGTTAATAAAAAGCCACAGGTGAACACAGGCATGAAACAAACTAATTTCTCCCTTTACCCTCTAATCCATTCAGAGACAGAATAGGGCACACTGAAAATGTCTTATTCTTAAAAGGCTGTTAGATAACCTAAGAAACAGTATTGTAAATTTAAAATATGACCATTGCACCACATTTCTTCAAAAGCTACTTGGAGGATTTCCTTAGAAATAATTACTGCTCTTACCTAACAGAGATTTATGTGCCAGCCTGATTGCCACATCCAGCCTTTCCTCCTGCACATGTTTCAGAAAGGTAAAAATCACAGTAGAGCTAAAAACTAAGGTGAAGCCATGCCTACCTGTTTGCCTGACCCAACACCCTTGAATCACTAAGGGAAAATGTTAGCAAGAGGAAAGGTAGATCAACATTACCTAACTGTGGGTGTTTAGGCAGACAGGTTTGTCTGTTCTTGAGCAGTGGACATTTGCCTCTAGGCTAGTTAGTCCTGTCTACAGTTTAGCTCTGTACAGTTTAAGACAGAGCATTACAAGTCAATAATACATTCCAGTCAATAACATTACTGGTTTAAACACATTTTGCAATGCTTCCTTGATGTCCTTTTTCTGTCTCTCTATTTTAAGTATAGGTCTTTCCTCTTCACACAAAGGAAAATAAGTTAGATTTTTCTTTGCCACCTTTTGAATTTTCAGCTCTGTTATTTAGAAATCAAATACTAGTAGCTCCTAGTTTAGAATCTTAGCTTAGCTAAAGATAGCAACAGACAGAAAAGCAATGCTCTAACACAAAAAGATCAAAGGCCATCTTAAATACTGAGAAGACTAAAAAATCCATTAAGTAGAGCCCCTTTATGTGGCCAAACTCCCCATGTTAAGAAATGCAACTTGATTTTTCTTCCAAAACTTAAACAGAAAATGGCATATTATACTAGTTTTGCCAACACATCAACCAGCCTTCCAGGAAATAATGTGTCAGTAACACATGGAAACTACTTGCAAGGTCTTTTTCAGCATTTCTCTCTCAGCCTGGCATGTTTTTAGCATTAATTGTGAAAGCCACTAATACTTGTGGTTTAGCTGTTAAATTTAAAACACCAGGGGATATTAAATCAATGACAGCACGTGGCTATCATTTGACAGAAGTCATCAAACTTCACTCAAAACGACTGTGATGAGGTTCTCTAATTTTTGCAACTAAAAGATTTGGACTACATTTACTTTATGAAGTTGTTTGCTTAAAAGTAATCTTATTATCCTCTGAGTAGCAAAGAATGGACTGTTAAGAGCCACATATAAGAGTATGCTTCTGTATTTATGGAATAAACAACTTTTGAGTAACACCACAATAAAAGCTCAAACCTTTTAAAAGAGATGAGTTGAGGTTGAGTTAGATTAGGCATCAAAAGTCCTCCTCAGTGGCATACATCAGAGCAAAAGCAATCAGTAAGATTAAGGGAAAAAGAAAAGAAACCAAAACAAAACCATAATAAGCCAGACTATATAAAGCTCTCTCACGAGATTTTAACTTTCAAAGATCAGTTCAGCCATGCAGCAATAAAAGGCTCAGCCTGAAGAATTTTCCTTAGACTGTCTGCCAGCACTGCATCAAAAGCTCCCAGAGTGTTAGCAACACGTCCTAACAGTAGGCTCAACAAGGACTTTGCAGATTTGACAGATGATACCTGCAAAGAGGTATTTTCTGTAACACTTCAGACATTATCTACAATGAGGGACAAGAACTCTGTTTAGCAAAGTAACTGGTTTCCTCAGCCAGGTCTAGAGCAAGAGGAGAATGCATTTGTCCGACTTTACATCTAATTGGTCCCCCAGTAACAGAAAGGAAAAACAAATGTCGATTTTAGAAAACCTGTGGGCTACCACAACCCAAATACGGAGCCAGGATACGAAGCTCCTCCACAGCAGTTACTGCGCCCAAAAGTTTTTTGCACAGTGCCAAGCTGTGCTCCCTGCACAGGGCCCCTCAAGGAGCTGAATGTCCAGAGCTCACAGCACACAGGTGCTGGGGTGGTGAAACATTGCCCCTGTGCTCCAAGTTACAATGAGAAACGCACAGAAACGTGCAGCTGTTTCCTTCCCATCCCACCACTATCCTTCCCCCGTGCATCACAAATTAAACAACCAGTTACGCCAAAAGACAATTTTACATAAGAAATTCTGCAAAGCAGATGGGACAAATTTCATCTTCACCCACTTTCACACAGCCTGAGAAAAGAACAGTGGTTTAGAAAAGGCACATTGCAACACATGAAACAATTATTCATTTTTGCCCTAGAGAACTAACAGTTCGCCTTCACCTTTTTGTGAATGAAGTAAACCACAGTCTCTTACTCCTGTCTGCTACAGGGAAGGAAAGATGAAGGAAAGATGCTTCCAAAAAGATCAAGTGGAGACTTTCCATTAATTAATTTAACCACATCATAGATTTACTCTAGAAGTGTATAATTTGCTGTTACACCTATTTACAGTAGCATTCTCAATTAATTCAGCACTGCAAGAAAATAAAGGGGAGAAAAAGGAAAGCTACGTCAGACTAGCTATGTAAAACAATGTTAAGGTTACCTCACCCTCTGCAGGTATTTCTTTCCTCAGGGTATTGCAATTAAAAAAAATACAAGCAAATACATTTTAACAAAGTCAATTTAAATGTGAAATTATGACAGCTATACTAAGCTCCACTGCAACACAGTCATCATTCAAATTAAGACATTTGAGTGGCATGTGCTCACTGTGTTTTAAACACAGATAAACCACTGGCTTTGGGTACATTAACTTAAAAAGTTGAAGAGTTAAACATATCAGAATAACTTCTCTTTCTGAACAACAATCAAAACTCTGTTCATTTAATTTATTCATTTCAATGGCTGGGTTTTCATGCTGTAAAAAAATGAAACCAATTTCAAGTCTCTTAAAAGGTCACAAAAGTAATGAAACTTTAGAAACTCAACCTCTAATACATCTGCAAAAAAAGAAGCTAAGAATCGAAGATGTAGAATGCATATGCACATCTTGCGAGCAGTATATAAGTGCTACAAGAAATGATGCTGTTATCTTTGACTGTGAGAATGCAGCATAATAATGCACCATCCTTAAAAGAAGGCATAGAATATCAACTAATTCTTTTTACCATAGAGCAATAAGTGAAAATATATTATACCAAGGTATGCCTTAGCAACAGATGCTAAATTAATAAAATGTTTGTTCTTAGAACAGAAAACAACTCTTTGGGCTATCCCTCTACCAATGAGTTTTGTAGCATTTAAGTGCTTCAAGGTGTTGAATGAATTCATTTGGCAATTCCAAGACACTGCTCTTGAAAGCCTTGCAAAAGTTGTCTGCAGCAGGCTTGAAACTAGCACACAGCATACTACACTGCAGCTCGATTACCTGTGGAAGATGACAATACTGGAATACTAGAAAAGGCTTTGGCACTACACAACTTGTCACGGAGATTCCATCTCACTGCCTCCAATAGTGGCTCCCAGTTCATTGTGTTTACCTCTAAGAGATACACTGCACCAGAAACTTAATAGAAAAGCAGAGGGATGAGCACCTGCAGGGTAGGAATAGCTGTCTGACAGCTATAATCATCTCTCAGAGAGAAAAAAAAAAAAAAGACACATAAATCAGAAGGAACTAAAGTACAATATCCATTGACTAGGAGGATGCACCACCTGAAAAAACTCTCCCCTCAGCACCACATGCACCCCCCATCTAGAGTTTCCTGGGTGATGAGTTCTGCCACTGCCCAACTGTGCACAGGAGAGAGTAAGATACATTAATTGTATCTAACAACCACGTTTATGTTTTGGGGATGGTGGTAGCACATCATCAGCTAAAGCCTGAATGTTCAGGCCATTTCTCCCTTGCCAAGCTTGGCACAGCATCACTACACCACTACCCAACCTTCCTGGGTCACTACTTGAAGTTGTACAGCTTAGTCATGACCCTAAGGATTTCTGAAAGTAGACTGATATTTCTGCTTTATTACTCCCCACTTTGCTCCTGACAATCTCCCTCATGGAGACTAGCACACTTTCCAGCTATTTAAATACAGCCAAAACATCTCCCTGGGGAAAAAAGAAAAAAAAAAAAAAAAAAAAAAAAAANAAAGGAGTGATCAACAACAACCCTCCCTCCTCCTCCCTTCAGGGCAAGTTTATCTTCTCTGACTTACCTATTCCTACTTCATCAACAGGTTAAATGTACATTTTTCTTGGGAAGGTTTCTTAAATTGTCCACCTGCCACTTTGACTGCTAAAGTCTCTTCCCTTCAGTTAGGATGCTAAAGATTCATGTCTGGAACAAATCAACTCCATATGGCAGCATCAGGCAGAGGTCACCATAAGTGTCTAAGAGTTGAGTCTGAATACAGTGTTCTTCTTCATCCAGCACCATATAAAGTTTAGAAAGAGAGCCTTTTTCTTCAGAAGTAAAATTTTAAAATTTCCTCTTAAAAGGTAGACGTAGTAAAGCGCCTACCAAAAGTTTTCTAGCCAAGGTACTGACCATCTTATTTTCTGGATGAAACCATTATAATTTTTATTATCCACCTGTAAACCACAAAAAAGTTCCTTTTTTCCTTTGAACCCCCATCCGGTGATATGAGTAGGCTGGTCAACCAAAGATATGCCTGTCTTCTCTTCCTGGAATGGCAAGTGAAACAGCTATTTAAGTAGAAACTTATTTATTTTATAATTAAATAACAAAACATATTAAATTATCATAAAACTGTGTCTCAAAATTATCAACATGGATGACAGAAAAGAGTAAATAGTTTGCACTAGTTTTTGACTTGTAGCACTCATGCTGCCAACAGGAAGATGGTTTTGTCACTGTGCATATTCCATAGCCATTTACTGAAGCACCAGCCCTCTAGGCCACATAAATCACATGATAACATGTGATCTATTAATTCTGTGCTGGCCATTTGCAGCATTGTTCCTTTCTTTAGTATATGCAAACACAAGCTCAAGCAATTATCTGAAACAGTGGCCCAGAGTATTTCACGTCCATGCTGAAATACAAATACCACAGAACTTAATCAGAGTTAAACAAAGCACTAGTTTGCCTGAAAGCTGCTGCACCCTAAGTATTTATTTCATAGGCTTGAAACGACAGGATTTGTATTCATTATCCTTAGGAGTTCTAAAGAGAGAGGTTTCATATCTACGAATGTGAAAAATTCATACTTCTTAAATTTGAACATCAGATTTGTGTAAAAGAGAAAGATAAGGGAAAAAAGCTTGTCTCACTCTGCCCAGGCAGGTTTATTTTAGCACACCTTGCATGCTGCTTTATGCCCCCAACTATAGAGAGCCTGCAGTCACTGAAGCAGCATGGCTGTGACCACTAATAGAAAATACTTAGGATACTTGGCAGAAAATCTGAGTTTACATCACATGGTAGAAGAGATGGGAAGGGCTCCCCTAAGAGGGATGCTTGTATCAGAGTTCTTGGTAAGCTTAAGGTCAGAGTAAAACCAGATTAGAGATGAAGTTCCAGTGTCAAAGCTCCCAGCTCTCCTACAGACACAGGCAACAAGAGCCTGACAGATTAAGGTAAAGAGCACTAGACATCTGAAGAGTGCCAATGCAATTGCTCTTGGCTTTCTTTTCTAATTTTCTCCATTTCAAGTACCAAGGTTCACAAATTCAGTTTGAGCTTTATACTCAAACCTTTTCTTAACCCTTGTGTTCCAACCCAAACAGAACTAAAAATAAAATCTGAATTTAACAACTTACACAAGTGACAAATTCCTTCACACAGAACAGTATCTTTTAGGGTTATTTTTAATGGACTCTACACTGGTTTGTTTATATTGTACTTTGACCCGCACATGAGTGTTCCTATTTAGGCTAAGAAGTTCTGTATAAAGTTCCAATACCATCTCTAAGAATTCCCTTCCTTTCAGCTGAATAGGAAAAAAATCAAATCAACAGTCCTCCTTTAGGATACCCCTTTGTGAAGGTTTGGGAGTTCCCCACCCCCCCACANCAGTTAGATCACTGCACTATTGAGTAATTTTTGGTTTTGTTGGCTACCAGGGAACTGTTTGAGTCTCAGGGTTAAGCACATGCTGTTCTACTTACATGGCAACATGCCAAATCCGTTAAAATATTTAAACATTAACCTCAAAGTCACTGGTTTGTAGAAAGGTAGCCATTAGACCGGAGACATAAAATTTGTTCTCCAGGCAGTGTACCATTGAGTGAGTACAAAGGCCGTTTTGCCACTTTCTAACTGTGATTTCTGGAAGAGCTGAAGAGCATGGAAAGTTACTGGAGTATTCATAATCACTTCAATGACAGACTTCTTTTCTTTGCAAGTATGGACAGGCACACATTATGTGACATTTTCCCCTTCTGGCATTGCAAATTCATCTTCTGTGTTTAAAACGAAGATTCCACAGAGAAGTCTTCCTTCAGTTATTTTGTATCAAAACCTAGCTACCAAAACTCAGTAACCACTATTCCACACTGACAGCTAAGATTCAAAATAAAACATGGTGGGGTTTTTTTCTACATGATGAATTAAAAAAAACAACAAACCCCAAAACCCAACAACACCCCCCACACACACACTACAGTGGCTTAAACAGTAAACCCAACAAGACAAAAAAGTCCCCAGACAACAGGGAGCTCATATCTACCTTTACAAATCAAAACCAAGACAAGTAAAAGCTGAATGAACAAGCACAAGGATGCTATATTGAACAGGCTATATTTTTACCCTGTTATTCAACATTATTTTGAGGCAGAAAAGAAGCTGGATTTGCCATTTAAGATTTCTCTGCAATTCTGCTTCTCTTAAAAACAGAAAACAAACTACACATGTTGAAAAAAATACTCAGAGATTCAAGGATCTGCACCTTTGTGCACACGTAGAATTGTTTCTTTACAACTAAATATTAAATGAAATTAACACAAATAATGTATTTTTTATTACTGGGGGGGGGGGGGAAGATCAGCCAATGAAGTTCAGGAAAGGAGCCAGCACGCTACTTTTGCAATTATTTCATAAGCATCCTTCTACCACCTGGAGACCATGGCTAGCCTTGGAGACCAAGAAATCTACTTCTCTACAATATCTGGATGTTCAAAACCATTTTTATATGAAACTATTGGTTGGCAAAACAAAACAATCATCAAGAACACATGGCAACTGGTGGGGTTTTTTCTTCCCTAGAAACCTTTTTCCCCCACATTTATTTTAAGGAGTAAAAGTTCTAGGCTGGGTTCTACAGGAAGCTGACATTCATTTTATGCTTACAAATAAACATGCAGTTTGTAACAGTAGCTTTACTCTGATACCAATCAGCTATAAACAAGCTCTAAATTTAACTTCTGTGAATGCTATGGTACCTCTGGTACCATATGGTACCTCTACAGTACCAGATTTTTTTTTAAAAATCAATTATACGCATCCCATTAGAAGCTAGAGAATTTACCCCAAAGTGCCCCATCCAGTGTTCAGTAAGAGTCCTGAACAACTGGAAATATCTGAAAGCCTATGATGGAATGACCTTGAAGACAAACCTTTCCCACTTTGTGCTGAAAATAGTCCATTGTGGGGAAAACAGCAAACACACCACATGGGGTTACTATATTTAGATGACAACTTACCTACAGGGTATTCCACACAGAAATAAAGGCTGAAGGCATGCTCACATGCCAAGCTATACCACTGAAGTGTCAAGCATTCCACTAGAAGGGCCACTCTAACCACTGCAATTCATCACCTCTGCTCTTGTCAAACCATTTTGGATATATTACAGTCACTCCTCCCAAGTCTCCACAGAGATTATTTGTCTAAATGTGTGTTTGTGACTACAAATCAGTGCAGAGTAAGGCTTAGACACCATTTCAGCCCAGTGACCTCTGGGATGCCAACAGCTGAGTTACATGAGACTGTCATAAAGAAAGCTGGGTACAGAGGGAAAGTATTGCAGTGCTGGCCAGCACTAGGCTAGGCTAGGTAGAAAAACCTGTACACTAAATAAAAAAATCCAGGACATCAACTCACATAGCAAGTACCACTAAAGCTTGAAACACCCAGCCAACAGGTTTTAGGGCAAGCAGGGAAGCTACTGTTACAATACAAGAAGCACAGACAATACTTTGTGTGTGAAAGAAATGGCTAGAGCTGCAATACTCCTTTCAGTAGAGGCAGCTTCTAAGGTGTTAATAATACAGCCTCCTCAACCAGGAAACTGGAGACAGTTGCTATTCATTTATCACCTTGCAATTAAGCTATTAAACAAACCACCAGCTCAAGTTAGCTAAAATTTGGAACCAGATTAAGTGTGTCAAGATGCAGCACTATTAGAGCAGAGAAGCACAAATAAACACTACTTACGTCTAGTGCAACCATTATGAAACCTACGAGAAATCTGTGAAATGAAAGATGTGCTTCATGGCATTTGACTATGGAGGCCATCTGGTGAGCAGCATGACATTTTATGGTCTGAAATCCATGGCACACAAACACAAATAACTTCAGGGCAAGGAAAGCAAGGTAATGATGTGTCCTAACCACATACAGAAACTGCTCAGGTATTCTGATCTGTTTCTGTGGTAAGGCAGAAACAAACTACCACCACAAGCAGTACACATAATTAAGCATATGACCAAGGGCATTTATAATCTCCTGAGATAATTGTCAAGGTCACAAGGTTTGCACTACTTAGAACATCAGGGAGCTACAAAGAAACTTTAGATGAAGCAGTGCTCTGCACAACTCCAATTGAGTATCAGAAGAAGCTACTCATTACATGAGTTGGTGTAGAGTAAGAACATTCATTCCGCAAATACGGATTCAAGCACGCTAACAAGAAACAAGCTTCTTAATTGCTTGGCAAGCCTCTGTCATCCTTGTAGTCAGATACCAAGAGTGCAAATGTCTAAAGGCATCCATCTGCCCAAGGCCACCAACCCATGCTAACTGCAGAACCAGCCATTATCATCTCCTGGCACCAAGGCCCTGGCTTATTACATGACTATAGTTGGAGACAACACCCACGCAGTTCAGTTTCATAATACTCAGCTATTACAATTCCTGAAGAGATCCAATGAAATATTCACAAGCAAAAAACAAAAGCAGTGGAAAGAAACACTATAGGGGACATCTGTATCTTTGAGATGCTTTTACACTTACACATAAATAAGGATAACAACAGATTAAAATGCCTGCGAGGAATTCCCTTCATTTCAACAAAGCTTGCAAGGGAGAACTCCAGCAACCCACCCTCACTGCATCCCAAAAAGTGCCCAAGTGTTCTGTTATGCAAGGGAAAAGTATTTCTCAGAAAGACAATGCTGACAACAAATTCATTAAGCTGAGCTACAAGTTATGTGATAATCCATGCTACTCTAGGAGCTATGAATCCTATCAGCAGCTTTTCTTCCAGTATTTTCATGCCCTTGAGGGCAGTCACTGGTAATAGAAACCTGAAAAGGATGAGAATTCAGACAACAAAAACACTACGTGCTCCACACTGCTTGAAAGATAAAGGAATAAATTGCTCTAAGTCTATCTTGCATCACTAAACGTGGAGTAAATCAAATACACAAACCAGCATTCTTTTCAGTGGAAATCTGCACCAGGATTTAGCTCCTGCAAAACAGACTAGTACAGATACCATATAGACTGCCCAGATACAAATTTCTGGTAGAGAATATACCTGAAACAAGGAGTTATCCAGATAGAAACGTAGTGTTTATGGACACTAGTACTACAGACATCTCCTAGATATCTACAACACAATATAACCATCAAGCCAGCGTTGAAGGTGTCTTGAAGAGGCAAAACTGGCAGACAACCATGCAATTAGCCAGTATTGCAACAGTGGAATATTGCAATCAATTGGCTCCCCAAGATTAGATAACAGTCAAGCAAGAAGCAGGGGTTTTAAGATCCTTGACGATTGATGGGAGGAAAACAGTAACCAGTGCACTAATCAAATGAGAGTGCTGCCACAGATAGAGCCTGCTTATGGTGCCAAGAACCGCTAGGCCAGTACATCCAGAGGTGGCCTGCACCAAACAGCCATAAACAAGCTGTAACAAAGGTGAGGTTCACTGTCATGCAACACTGCAGAAATGGAGTCAGTGCGAACAGCATCCATGTGAAACTTTGAACAGCATCAACAAAGAATCCACAAGGCCATCAGGAGCTTCAGCTATGAATCAGAAGTAATTATGTACGCACAGGACTTAATGACTGGAGGAAAGGAACGGTTGAGTACAAGCATTACTCTTCCTTTTCTTCACCCCAATGCGGTAACCAAGGAGGTGAGAGAAGGAGAAAATATTTTTTTAAAAAGAGCCCTACAGTAATGATTTTAACACCAGCAGGTCTGCAAAACTGAAAACTGACGAGCCTCTTAAACCAAAACACAAAGTCTGCATTCACAAGTGGAAAAAGCACCATGCATTTCCAGTCGACACACACCTACAAACAAAACAAAACAATCCCCAAATCCCAACAAACAGGGCAGAAATAGCTGTAGCAAAGCGCACTGAGCCTTACACAGAGAACTGCAGATGGCATTGAAGACAACAGTGAAGGTCCTCTTAAGCACTCCAAATGCAGTTGTCCAATCTCTGCAGATTTTCTAGTGAGCCAGGTCAGATCTGTGCTGAATGAATGGATAATTTCAGTGCTAGTTTATTAGATCAGCTGACTGAGCTTACTATTTCAGTCCAATGTTGCGCATAGTGCATACTCCCAGGAATGAAGACAGATCACTAACTGAACTTTGCTTTTACATTCCACCAAGTGGAAATCCTAATACTGCATCCACCTTGCTGCAAGAATTAGTTATTCAAACAATCTGTCCTTTCACTGTAGTGCATTTTCATTTTATTTCTGCTTCATTGTGTTTAATTGCCAGCTCCTCCACAAACACAATTCAGGGTTCATACCTGGGCCAAGAAATTAAGATGGAACAGTAAACTATTGATTGCATTTTAATTACTCCACACTTTCTAGGAAAATTATAAACTGATTTAATTGACAGAAGAACATTCACTAGAAGTTGTCTTTTCTAAAATGCATGAATTTTGAGTTTGTTCATCTCAAGGAGCACCAGCCTCAGTACTAACAGAATCAGTGCAAATTAGCAGGAAGTTTAACAAGTACTTAAACAAAGCTTAGTAATGAAGATGTCAGGGAAATTCATGCCTTGTGACAGGTAAAACTCCATCAAGAGCTTAATCTGTAAGTGACATCACTGCAGATGACATGATACTCCAAAAGAGCACACCCTGTGGCAGAAGTGTTAGAAGTCCTTCAAACCAAATTTCAATTTTTCTCAAAAGAACATCACAAACAATCAAGAATACAGCATCTTGATAGCGTTAGATTATGAATCAACATTAAACTGTCTTTAAATAATAAACAATTGTTTTAATGTTGATATAAATAATCCTATTATTTGGATGCATTTTGAATTTGTTTATGGATCAACATCTCAAAAAGAACACCTGCCCCAGTTACCTCTAAATGTTGGTGGATGTGTTTGACACATTCTGTCTTGTAAGTTGTCTTTTTAAATCAGCAGTTTAAAGGCCAAGACAGACAGGATAAAACTACCAATATGGATTACTAAAGCTACAGATAAGAGACACTAAACACAGAATTCAAGTCACAAATTTAATTTTATTAAGTGAGAGATAGAAAAAAAAAATTAAACACCTAAGAATCATCAAAAATACCCAAACACACACGTCACCAAAAAACACCACCACCACCACCACCACCCCCCCACTCTAAAAAAACCCACAAACATCAACACAACAACAAGGGAAAAAACCAAACCACAACCACAAAGCAAATCCACACAAAACAAGACAAAACACAAGCAAACCCAACCTGAAAAGCATGATTAGATACCGCAAACACTGGACAAACAATCCTTTCTACTTCTCTAAAACTTAAAAGTCAGTTTACAAACAACAGCTACCTATGCATTATGTCTTTGCTCCACAGACTGGAAGCTGCAGATCACCACCTAGCACAGGTTCGCAGAGTGCCAGAAACTTGACCTAAAGCTTGCACTGCCAGGTTTCCAATTTTACACATTGAATGTGTGCCACTTCTCTGCATGGTAATTTATAAAGCTGTTGATACTTATATCTACAAAACAGCCTTTCAATTTCTCACCATTTACCCACATACTACCATCGACATCAAAATTCGTGCTAATTTCTGCCAGAAGACTTGGGAGGGTTTTTTCCCCAATGGAAAAGCAATTCTAAGGATCTCTGACACATACCAGCTTCAACTAGATTAAAGGATCAGTAGGTCAAAGGGGAGGCAACTCTCTCAAACAGAGCATAAAAGAGGTTCTTACAGCAGAAGCCAGCATTCCAAGAACTGTGCAGCATCTACAGGCAGAACTACAGCCTTGCAACTTGGAGCTGCAAAAAAAGAGCTAGGGCCCTCCACAGCAACAGGATGAATCACCTGATCACCTGAATTTTGGAGGCATAAGGCACTGACACCCTACTTAAGGCAAATTTCCTTGAAGGTCTCTGACTTTTATCCGAAAGAGTGCAGTACTGAAAGTCAAAGCTGGGTAGAATTGCTTATTGATTTCTATAACATCCCTTGCCCATAATCCTGTAAATGGTTCACCAACCACCTCTGTTGAAGTTACTTCTTTCTCTGAACAATTATTTGTTAAAATATGTAGAACAGGTTACAGAACCTCCAACTACAGAAATTCCTAAAGACTCAGTTAGACCCTGCCATGGATGACCTGATGTAGCACACACAGTGTACTACTTCAGTCTGAAGGCTGCAAGAAATGACCTCCAAAGGCACCTCCCAGTGAATTTGTAATCCTGCAAATTAAAGCACCTTTTAAAGAAAAATGTTGACTCGGTGAAGGTATTCTGTGATCATTTCCTGGCTTCCCTTTTAGAGTCACAGCACTGGTATTTCAAGTATTTCTGGCAAACAATATTTCACTAACACTAGAAGATTTGAATCAGATATTAAGAGTGAGAACCTCAAATTTTGTCCAGGTAGTAGCAGGCCATAGAAACCAGTGACAGCAGCAGCTTCAATTTATACCACCAGTTTTGAAATGGTCTTACACCATAGTCTTGAAATACAACTATCTCACCTTTAGCTTTCTCTATTAAAAGCAACTACATTTGATTCACTAGGAGCACACAGGTAAAATGTTGACTAAAACAAAACCAGGTACGTCATAGTTACTGTGACAATAGGTACATGAATTCTAGCTTATGAGCAAGTTTGTAGCCTTCCCTTTTTTACGGCAGTTTATTTACCAGCCCATGCTCTCTACCACAACTATCAGAAAGTCCATTAGCATTCACATCCTTATGTCCCAAGCCTACAGAAATGAGGGTGCAGCAAAATCCTTCAATTTCTACATCCTTCACACATGAGTATTCAGTCTGTTGGAGTTCAACACTGAAGATAAACCAGTCAGCATTTCTTCTCAATGGCCCTCAGCTACAATTCCAACTAGAGATGAATTGAGCAAAAGAAAAGTCTGCAATACAGAAGATTATAGTAACACTCATTGAGGAATACAATGACTAAAACCTGAGGAAAAGGACCTTGGAGTCTGGGTTGATGAAAAGCTCAACATGAGCCTGCAGTGTGCACATGCAGCCCAGACAGCCAACCGAGTCCTAGGCTGCATCAAGAGCAGTGTGGCCAACAGGGCAAGGGAGGGGATTCTGCCCCTTTGCTCTCGTCAGACCCCACCTGGAGTACTGTGTGCAGTTCTGGAGCCCCCAGCACAGGAAGGACATGGAAATGTTGGAGTGGGTTCAGAGGAGGGCCACGAAGATGATCAGAGGGCTGCAGCAGCTCTCCTATGAGGACAGGCTGAGAGAGTTGGGGCTCTGAAGCCTGGAGAAGAGAAGGCTTCCAGGAGACCTCATAGTAGCCTTCCAGTATCTGAAGGGGACCAACAGGAAGGCTGGGGAAGGATTATTTACAAGGTCCTGCAATGACAGGACAAGGGGCAATGGGTTTAAACTGGCAGAGGGAAGATTCAGACTAGATGTCAGGAGGAAGTTCTTTCCAGTGAGTGTGGTGAGGCACTGGAACAGGTTGCCCAGGGAGGTTGTGGCTGCTCCCTCCCTGGAGGGGTTCAAGGCCAGGTTGGATGAGGCCTTGAGTGACCTGTACTAGTGGGAGGTGTCCCTGCCTATGGCAGGGGGTTGGAACTAGATAATCTTTGAGGTCCCTTCCAACCTTACCATTCTATGATACCCTACCTCAGGGATTCTGCTGTATAGCTGATAACCACTGTCAGTCCGAGCAGGAAGACAACCAACACATGCACATTCCATGGGGTCTGCAGTATGAACCAGTTCATCAAAATCTAATGTGGGTTACAACACCTCAGCCCCCAGTGCTTTGAGTGCAATAGTTTCATTTCCCATATTCCCATATCCCAGAATTCCTGTATGGTATAGTAACATTTATATTAAATACAGAAATGAGACAGTGTCCACTTTCTAATAGACACTTCAGATTGCAAAACCAAAAAAAAAACCCAAAACAAAAATCTCAAAATACTTGAAGATTGCCATGAGCATGTTGCCAACTTAACATTTGGATTTCAGTAAACTGTAAGAGCTAAAATGAGTTTTATGATGAAGTCAAACAAAATGACAGACCTAAAGGAGCCATCTAAAGAGGAATGACAACAGAGACCAGAGAGCTGATCCAAGTGAGCAATGCACAGGTCACATCAATAGCTATCCACTAACAGCAGCTTTGGTTTTTCCTGACAAAAAAGCTACACAGAATACTAACTGAAGCACTTTGAGCTAAGTAACCTAAGTGGAAAAGTGTCTGAATCATTACAAATCAATGCTATTCATCCAACAGAAGTCATTGATGAAATAAGACTGGTGTTAGCATAAATGCTAGGAATGGGGGGACAAAGGTAAATTGTACTGTTACACGGAAAGTTAAGCTCTGTAGTAATTTTTTGGTACTAGAAAAATCCCACTAATGTAGAAAACTAAGACTCACAATTAATGTTATTTTGTTCACTTAGAGGACACAAAAATTATCAAATACCACCTTGGGTTTTTTTTCCATGTAGCAACACATGCATAGTCAATGTACTACATTAAATAATCAGTGATAAAAGAGAAAACAGGGAAGCAGAAAAACTCTTCCCATGCATTTGTTAGAGCAACTGCTGAGTCTACAGACATGTTCCTATGTAAAGGAGGAAAAGGAAAACTCTACAGTACAGGTACTCTCTCAGGAAAAAAAAAAAAAAAAAAAAAAAAAGGCTGTTGTTATCATTCCCACTTCTATGTTTGTTTAAACAAAAGTTACAGTAGTCAGTTCAACTTCACAAACACTGAAGAAGCACTAACTCTTGTGTCCCTTTCCACATGAAATCAAGTAAAGCAGAATAAAGACCATCAACCCTGTCCAGCTTCGACTTCAAATTACTGCACAAACTGAACATTCCACAAACTCACCAGGTCATCCCCTGAATTCATGGGATAAAGACAACTTTAAAAGGTCCTGAGTTTCCCAATTAAGCAGTAGACCAGGATACACCATGAAATTGAATTGAGAGAACAAAATCACCTAAATAGAAAGCCTTCAAGACAGGCAATCACTTCAGCAACTTCTGCTCTATCATACAACATCACACTTTCACTCACACAGCAGTGACATACTTCAACATCTTATATGAACATGTAACATGTCATATTTATATAGCTGAAATGTGCACATTTATACATACATAAAACACATATGTAAAAAATGCATATTTTTCTGTACATATTAAAAAAAAAGTTTAAAAAAAAAAATCAATCTCACAGTATCAGATGGCAAATCTGCATTCCACAGTTCCTGTTACAAGTAATTATTTTGCTAGATCATTGAGATAATTAGCTACCTGACATGTTACAGCCAAGATCCTACAAGTTAAAAAAAAGCCTCCTTACAGTTGACGTTTCTCATAATAATTCCCATCTGTGCAAGAATCTTGGTTTGTCCTTAAAAACAAATAAAAAAACCAACCCACCCTAAAACCAGTACTTCTTCCATGCGTGATTGCTGACAGAAATCTGAAACCACAAAACGCAAGAATCAGAAATGGGAGCCCCAAATACATTTACTGTGTCATTACTCTGTTACATCTTGACTCTGTCAAGGCCTTTACATCACGCTTTTGCAGACTTAAATCTTACAACTGAAATCAATACCTGAGAAATGCCTAAATAAAACATATGAGAAGCAGGAACAGTTATGCATCCAATAACAAGGCTTGCTATTCACTGAATCTAAATTGGTCAAAAAGATAGGATGAAATCCATTTTAAAGTACCAGTGACTAAAATTTTAACATTTGTTCAAATATTTTCAACTTACGGAATCTTTACAAATTGATTCCTAGTTACAATGCTAGGCAAAGTTTTTAGCATCAGTTACCAGATTATCATTGCTTCAGCCACAGTTCTGAAGCAGACTGAATGCAGCAAGAAATCAGAAATCTGAAACAGTTTAAAGTGACTATAGAAATTTTAAATACAGCCTTGTCACCACGTGTACAACTATGCTCCATAAAAACAGAGATCAAAAAGGCAACCTATTGCTCACCCACAATAATTAGCATTAGGAAATCTAAGTTAGCTGGTATGGAGTCATAGGAGCCAGATGCTACAGTGCACTGCTGTAGTACCACAAGAGCATGGTGTACGTCATGAGGAATGAACAATTTTTAATACCTGTCTTATTCAGTAATCCAGACTGTGAACTCATCACATTTGACAGCACCATCCACTCTGAAAATCTCAGTGACATAATAAATCAAGCAGTTTAAAGCTTTCCTGCTTCCCTCAAAAAAAAATTTCATGATATGAAAATCCTCACTCTAGAAAGTACTACTCTGGAGTGACTTTAGAAAAAAAGAGTAAGAAAATAATTAACCATATCTCAATAGCTTAGGTACTACCTAATTTGTTAGATGTGTATTTTATAGGTACTTTTAGACCTTAGAATGCATAGGCAATGACCAATAATTATTTTACCAGCTGGAGTGTAAGTTGTGTATCTGCCACAGCAATAACCCCCACTGTTTAATCAGCTCTACTGGACATCACCATTACAGGCATAAAACAAACCCCACCAGACCACAGCTTTAAGTGTTGGTGGCAGACCATCAGAGTTGTGTCTGATGCAAAAACCTACATATCCCTAATTAGAAAGGGATGCTCACTTCTCTGCTTTGATAATAAAGCAGAAAAACAGGGAAAGCAAGGTTGTTTTGAGGGGAGTTGAATCCTGTATGCTTTTTCTGGTTTGTTTTATTTTAAAAAGCTGCAATCTTGTCTTGGCCTTGGAACAATGATATCAAGTTTAAGCGCAATGTCCTTTTCAAACGCCTTGCCAACCTTGCGTGGTATAAATAGCAGCAAGCGGGGGAGCGAGCATTAAAGATACTCTTTTAAAGTCTCAAGAGTGTTAAGCGCTCCTACTGCAGGACCACAGTAACCTGCACCAGATTTTAAGCATTTCAAACACGACACCAACGTTCAACTACCCAAAAATGCTACGCCAGCAACATATAATTTCCGTATCTTTACATATTTTTTTAACTACATATCCAAACACACACAACTAATTCCCCCCCTGAAGTTTCGACTCCTCAGTCCGGGGGAAAGTCCCTTCAGCGCCGACCTCGCTGCAGTTGCACCTGTGCCCTTTCCAAGGCTGCGCTCTGGGTCACACCGTGGCGGAGCGCAGGGACCGCGGGTGCGCTGTCAGTCGCCAAAGAGAAGCAAAGCGAGCCAGAGCAGCGCGGAGCGCCAGCCGGCCGTGACCCACTTCCCCGGTCACGCACCTCGGCGCTCGGGCAGACCCGGCCCCGCGCCGCACCGCCCCCGCGCAACACCGCGGGAAACCGGCGCTGGGGTACCAGCTGGGTGTTGTGAGTAAAAACTAAGACTTTTTAAAAGAAATAAAACAAAGTTGATACTTACGCCAGCACTTGCACGCCGCCCCTCACTTGCAGCTACGTTATGCAGAAGAAACTCGCCCCGAACCGCCGCTTGCCGCCAGCTCCGCGTTCAGTGCCCCCACGAAGGCCCCGGCAGCACCGCCTCCTCGGCAGCGCGTGCGACTCCCCCTCACGGGCTGCTCCGCGCCCTCTGTCTGGGCTGGGTTGGACCGAGCCGGGCCGGGCCGTCCCGAACCAGACCTCACAACTGCACTCTGTCCGCACCTGCCCTGCAGCAAGCCCTGCGATGCGAACCGTTCCCCTCACCTGGCACCGGGCCGTGGGGCTGGGCCGCCCCTGGGCGGTGCTTTTGTCGGCGAGGAGTGCCGCTCGCCCTGCGGGGGCACGGCCGCGCTGCGACGGACGGTGAGGGAGGTGCAGGTAGCCGAGCTGGGGAACTGGGTCAGTGACTAAAAATACCGCCCGGGAGCGAGAAGATCTCGCCGCGGCGCTCAGGAAAACTGACGCCCCTCCAGAGGGCTGTGGGCGATGCCGGCACCTTTCCGGGTGCATCGGGACCCGACGGACGGGGGACCGGGGCAGGTGGCTGCGGGCAGCTGCTGACCTTGCTCCAGCTAAACACGGTTGCGCTCGTTTAAAATGACGACTTGTGACCACGAAACCTTTCTTTGTTTGAATTTTTAAACCGCGCGTGGCCCCGCAGACGGCGCGGAGTGAGAAGTCCCGAGGCGTCCTGTGCTGGAAGGGGAAACTGACCAGCCCGGGGCAGTGACAGGGCAGGACGAGCCGCATTCCCCCGGCTGCGCCCTGGTCAGGCAGCGCCGCGGCTGGCCCTGTGGTGCCCACTGCTGCCATCCCAGCGAGGGAGCATGGAAAACGCAGATTGTTCATGCAAAGTCAGCTGAGAGCTGCCACGGGTCTGAGATTCGTGTGGTGGTACACAGCAACGTCCAGGTTACAACAACAAAAAATTCCAAGAGGTGCTGTGCAGTGCTTCACTTGTGGTAGTATTCGCATTTATGCAAATGCAAACCACATACAAGGTTTGACTTTGCTTTGGTACTGACTGGCCACAAGATTACTCTGCCTTTTAGCACCCTATCCGTGATGTTGCTTGCTGCCTCTTCTTTGTGCTGTGAACAGTCTGGATTTGAGGGGTGGAAAAGCTAATGGTTCCCTCCAGGATCTGTTCTCTTGAGGTTTTCATTGGGGAAAGTACATTTCATGGCAGTTTCCCTGACCCCATGGCATAGACACTGAAGTGGTCTTTTCAGTTAGTGACACTGCCTGAAACAGGAGACAATGAGGGAAAATTTTTACCTATCTTTACAAAGCCCCCAAAAGTAAGTTTTGCCTATGCAGTGTTCAAGGAAGGGAAGCTTTCAAGTGCCAGCAAGAGTTGGAGACACCTACCTGGTGTGTCTGATACATGAGAGCAGAGCAGCCTTCAGGCTCCCTGTGTGCCAATATAGGAGTCTGTATCCAGGACAGATTTGGTGACTCCATAGGAAATGCTTTCTTGACGTCAAGCTAATTCTCTGATCTTCCCCTCCACCGTCCACTACTATATACTGTTGCTGGATGTTTATATATGTGATGAATATGATTCAGAATTAAACATACCAGGAAGACAATCTTTCAACCTAATAATTAGAAAAGGAATACAGCATGATTGTTTTGTTTCATCACCACATGAAAGGGAGCTATTTATTTTTATTGTGGTTAGCTTACTAGTAACAAACAAAATATTTTATTCCCATCCATGAAAAGCAATCTCTCCCATCTTTATGGGCTTCATCCAAAGCATGCTGGGTTCAGTGGTATGTGTGGATTTTCAGTTAGCACATGACTGCAAATCTAGTGAGACCAATTAGAGCAAGAATGCTTTTTGGACTACAAGATCTGAGTATTGTACAAGGCTCGGACAGTCTTTAGTGAGGATCTATACAGTACTCCAGACCCTGTGAGGTCAGCAGCACAGCTGAAGCACCCTGGCACGAATCCGGTGCTGTGGCTGGACCTGTGGAACAAGGGACCTTGTGAGATTTTTGTGGTGTCATTAGATCACTGCTCATGTGAAACCAAGCAATAGACAGTTTACATAGCCAGCCTTTTAGCAAAGTTCATCAGCATGGCTCCAACTGTATATGTATCGAGGCTAATCTCAATTGCAACTTAAAAATACCTGTCTGTCATAGTTGGGATGGTCTGGAAAGTACAGACTGATCACTACACCTGTAAGCTTGTCATGTTGATCTTATCCCACCAAAGATCACAGTTTGTTCAGTGTTTGCTGAACCATTCCACTCTGATGGCTCTTTCGTTATTCCTGGCTTTCATGTTTGTCTAGGCCTTTCATGCAGCAGCAGTCAAGGGAGAAAATCAATATGAAATCTAGAGACTTGGATCCTTTCTTTTAAATGACATTATAATAAGGGAATTCAGGAACACTTGCACTGATGTTCCTTTAAAAGTGTTCCACCTGGGAAGACAGTATTCAGGTTGATGGTGATAGTTGAAATCTGTACATGGTGGGAAAATTTTGTCAAATCTCATCAAGGGGTGGTTTCAAAGGGGCCAAGGACTCTCAGTGCAAGGAGAGGCCACTGAGGTCTGTATAATATACTTTTTTTTTTCCATTCTTTTTTTTTTTTTTTTTTTTCCCCCCCATCATTTCCCCTTAGTCCTTTTCCTGGGACAGATCAAAAACAGTTGGAAAAGAGTTGTTCTGATGAAAACCTCATGACAGCTCTTCTCCCTTGCTGAGTACCCATGAAATTACTTTTGCTTCTCTGCTTTTTTTACTTCCTGCTCAGTTTTTCTGATCCATGCATTTTGAGTTTCATAAACTCAAGTAGGAAGAAGACTGCAGTATTGTGCCAACTAATGTTAATAAAGGAGGGAAGGAAAAGAGAAAGAAGATGGAATGGAAGGCACAAAGAAGTTCATGAGGAAAAGAAATGGAAGACAAAAGATGGTAAAGGAGATTACCAAGACTACAATGAGGAATAAGACATGGCAAAGAATTAGAGAAGTCAGAGGAAGAGGTGAATGAATATCAGATGGGAAAGGAAAGAAATAGTTTTTATGTTCTTTTCTTATTTTTTATCAAAAGAAGGTAGTTAGGAGTAAGCTCCATGAGTACCTTTGAATGGGCTGAAAGGAACTACCCTGAGATGAGTGTATGTCTTTAATAATAAATATGGTTGCAGCAGGTGTAAATCACTTGAAATAGTACCAGGTAACTTGAGTATCAATAGCAGTAAAAATGCAGCAGCACAGGATGGCCAAGTCTGTGTCCTCTTGGTATCCAGGGTAATGGGTAGTTTTGAGTAGGTTATTAGGGAAGTCACTCAGTTATCTGCTCCTGGCTCTTAATGGTTGCTTGTGTACTTTAATATTACATGGTAATCGGCTAGAAAAGCAGTCTTATAACAGGGATTGAAATTCAAATTTTTCTGCTCCCAGGTAGATACCTTAATTGTTGCATTGCAAAGTGATACCTTGCTTTCCTGGCCCAGTGTATGTGGATTAGTTTGTTCAGAATAACAGCCTTTCCGCAAGCACAATGAAACGCATTCCTCCTGGCTAGCCTCTGGCCTGGTGACGAAGGGGATTTCCTGGGAAGTGCCAGAGAGAGATTCAGTGTTGTCCTCAGGACTCTCCAGGTCTAGGCTCTACCTCTTTAGCTGCTAAGAGGACCTCTCCTTCTTCCTGTCATGCTTTTGAAAGTTGTCAGACTTTAAGTGCAGACCCTGCTCCAGCTTTGGATTAAATGTTTTGGATGGCAAGAAGATTGTAGTGGCAGTGTCAGTAATTGACAACTGAGGTGCTTCTCACAGTGGCTGTTAGAGATTCTGGTCCAAGGTGTCAATGCTTTTGGTGTGTTGGGGAATGGGGGCACCTGGCTAGGAAACTGGTGCCAGAACTTGGCGTTTGCAGCTCTTAACCCTGGAACAGCTTGGCTTGTTGTAGGTTTGTAGTCTGTGATATATCTGTCTTGGCTCTGCCTGGGAAAACACCATGTGGCAGTTTTGTTCATGTTACACAGTGTTGTGTTTTCAGGAGATTTCTCAGCATCATGAGGCTGACTTATGCCAGATGAAATTCCAGCAGGCCAGAGGTTAATGTACTCTATTGTGATTTCTTTTTTTTTTTTTTTTTTTTTTTTTGGGGTNGAATGTCGATAACTATAACTGCATTTAATATCTCTGGCAAGTGGTTAAGTGCTGTTCCCCCTTTGTTTGCTTATGCAGACTATGTTTAAAGTACTGCATAATATAAAGTGAACCTTTCTGAAGGCCAGTGCCAAATTTGGTTAAAGAAAAGTGTAGCAACACAGTTGAAAGTCTTCTTTATCTTCTGAGGCTCAATTGCTAATGAATATTCTTTAATTTTTGTTACCACACACTTCATATTCATGAGTTCTTTTTTTGCCCGAGGTCTATTTGAATAAAACTGTACATTTCCTGCTTTGACAACACACTGATGGTGTAAACCACAGAAAATCATTAGTAGTCCTGCTGAAAATGTCTTTGAATGGTAATTTGGACTTAATCTTGTAATTTTACTGCTGTAATGGGTATACATAAAATAGTTCTAAGAATCCCTGCTATTTCTTCTTCCCACAGAAAGTAGTGGTAGACAAATCACAGGTCTCTGGCCTAAATTAATCCCTTAAGAAATTTTATTTTTTTTTAATATGCTTTTTGCTAAAACAAGGTTCATTCCTCTACTTCCAGCCACCTCTGGAAAATACTCTTAACACTTTAACCGTTAGACTAATTGTAGTTCACTAGATTCCCTAATGTAATGAAATTCTTCCTTTTGTGAGCCATTACCTGTTAGAATAAAGCCCTGCATTGTATGTGGTATTAATTATTTATTCCTTCCATTATTCTTAAATGCACATTAAAAATTGGTTTATGGTTTCTAGCACAATTAGTAAGAAACAAATGTTCGATAATTTTTGAAAGCATTTTCTTACGGCAAATAATTAGGAAAACAGTAACTTTCATTTTCCATGGTGTTCAGATATCAGTTTAACCATTTCATTCCCATTAATATTTTGAAAAATCTAGATAAAAGGCTTCCTTCCTTCCTGATATTAGTAACTGAGAATTTGTATTCTTCCAGACAATTTTAACTACTTTCCCATTTTTTCCAGATAGGGGAAAAAACCCAACACCCCCTTCTTCGGTGTCATTTCAATGAGCTCATGTAGCCATATGCAGAATGACAACATTACTGTTCTGCACATACAGGTGTTGCCCCTTGGCATTTTTCAGATTTGCCATTTCCTAAGCAAACAACCTTCTGCATAATCACATTTGGCTTATTTTGTCTGTTCTGAGAGAAAGAAAGGAGATTGCATAGTGAACATGATGGCCCAGCAGAGTTATCTTTAAAAGAGTTATTTTCAAGCCATCCGAGTACAACTGAAAATTTAACTGCCTACACCAAGGCAGTGGGGGAGGGATATTACAGCAAGGGAGATGGCTACACCTGGAAAAAGTATACTGGCTGCTAGGAATCACAGATCCAGTGAAGATGTTTGAGAGATTCATATGTTGCCACAATGTGAAGATTTCCAGTTGAACCTGCTCACTTTCTAAGAACGGTGGTGTTCTTTGTAGATGACAAGAAATGACTGAACAGAAGGAAATTTTAGAATCTTGGATATTTCACTACAAGAGATAATGAATCAGGAAGGAGTCTTTCAGTCTTGAGTGCAGGATAAAAAGCATCCAGCACCACACATTCTTACTTTTTTTCTATTACTGATTGTTTCTCTGCTTCTTTCTTGTTTTTTGTTTTTTTTTTTTTTTAAAGGAGAATACCTTTTCTTCTGAAAGACCTCCTTAAGATCTTTCTGTTCAAGGAGCCATCTGTGAGAAAGAAATGAAGGTAAAGATAAAATTCCAAGAAAATGCTTGCAAAGATCTACTTGAAAGTGTTTCTTGCAGGAAACATGCTCCTGAGCCTTTAAGGGCTATGCCTCTGCAACAGCTCCAAGATACGCTCGCCTTCAGCTATACAAAGAGTGGTTAATGGAGGAAGAATTATTAGCACTAAGACTTATCTAAGAGAAACTAATAGAAGGAAAAGGTTACATGACTGGTTTCCTTTCCTACTTTTTCAGTGGTTTAATCAGTAGCTCACTGTATACTTTGAAGAAATAAATTTTTTCTGAAGCAAAACCAATCCTACTCTTATCTGTAGCAAGTCAGCTGTTTAAATGACACCAAATATTATTTGCTTCTGTGACTTTTCTGTGACTAAGGGACAAATCAATTGCATGACTGTCTCCAGTGTGAGACTTGGATGTGAGATTAAGTTAGCAGGGTTCAGCCAGTATCATTTGCACAGTGCTATGTGTGGAAGTGGGGATGGATAGGCCCTTAGCTAGCAGCAGATACATGGTGATATGACTTGTTCTGACATGCAAGGCTAGGCTAACATGCACACTGCCTATAGTAAATGCAGAGTAATAGATGCTGACAATTTGTAAAGACCAGTTGATGCAGAGTAAGCTGTTAATAGGTGCTAACTTGATGGTGCTTGCAAGCTCAGGAGACCATGGGAAGCAGTGTACCATGTTGCTTTTTGCTTAGACCCTGTTCTATCAGTAATGGGATTTTTCTGGCCTGTCAATAGGCTTCCATGGGTTTCAGGTCTGAATGTGTATTCCATTAAACACACACCACTTGATATTGCAAGTTAATGCCACTGTTCACACTGGTTGGAATAGTCCTGTTTAAAAGTAAGTATGGTATTTGTAATGGGACAGAAACAAGAAATGGGAGTAATTGTGATAAAGGTAATGGGTACTACACGGAAACCTATACCAACAAAAGAGAAAGGAAAAGCTCAAAATTAGTTCTGCATGGCACCAAGATGTCCTCATCAGAGCCTCACTGAGACAGGATGGAACAAAACAATGCTGTGAGGAAGCTGTGTGCAGTAGCTTATGGCAGGACTTGAGCACTGACTGCTCAAAAGAAGACTGCTGAAGGTGTAAAGTTAGATACCTGTAGAATGAAAACCTTTCTGCTTCTCTTTCCTTATTCTCTGTAATATGGACAGATGAACTGACACCAGGGAAGGGACAGTGTGTGCTTTTGATTTGGTGACTGAAAGTGACTGCTGTTCTGTATGCTTGAAAGGTTACTGAGCGGACAATAAGATGGAGATGGGAGGTGGAAACAAGTAACACAAAACCCAAGCCTTTTCTGCATGTCACAAAATCACACAAAACATCCAGTTGGAAGAGACCTCAAAGATCATCCAGTCCAACCTTTGATGCAACACTGAAGGGTCAACACTAAACCATGTCCCTCAGCACCAGGTCCACAGGCTGCTTTAACACCTCCAGGGGCAGTGACTCCACCACTGCCCTGGCAGACCATTCCAATGCTTGATAGCCTTCTCTCTGAAGTACTTCCTAGCATCCAGCCTGAACCTCCCTTGGTGCAGCTTGAAACCTTTTCTGTCATTTTAAGAAAGTGTGCAGCCAACAGGAGAAAGAAAATTAAAGTAAATTTAGTATGTTTTTCTCACCAGGATGGTAACACAAAGGAAAGGGGAGATGAGAAAAATACATGGAATTTAGGGTGAAAATAATCCAGTGGGGAGAAAAACCCAACCCAATCAGTTTTTCTTATTTGCACTTAATGCATTTAGTCCATGTTTTCCACTGCAGCATAGATCATTTAGAAGTCTTAGATGAACTCATGTCTGGACCAATCATTATTTTCCTTAGAACAGGTCTGATGTATTATTTTTCCTCCTGTGATACTTACTCTAGCTGAGCATAGAAGCTTTGCTAGGGAAAAAAAAACACAACTTAAATGCAGCAGCCTGGAAGACTGTTGTTTCTGGCATAATTTTCATGGCTGGACAGACCTTACATAAGAAAACGTAGTCCTGCCTATCGATCAAGCCACTTACCTTTACAAAATGGAGAAAATTACTGTTGAATTAAGTGCTTCTGAAATAAGAACAAGACTGGTTTGTTGGAAAATTGCAGGTATACGATATAGGTCATAGATACATTGTCTACAGCACTTTTGCACCTGGGATGCAGTAGGATTTACCTTTGAAATTGTGTTGTTGGTATTTCATACTGTAAAGGCATTGTAAGCAAATGGAGTTATTAACAAGCCAGATAAATTCTGAATTCATACTTTAGATGTGTTATTTTGGCTATTGTGCAACCTTAAGGATTAACTGGGAGCATAATGAACTATAATAAAATAAAAACCCAACATATAAAGATATAAAATCATTAACATTGTCTAGGAAATCTACTTCATTCTTTGTTTTCACTTCAGTTCCTTTTTCTGACAGACCTGTAGTCCTGGATAGTAGGAGGAAAAGAAACACTGGAGTAGAAATGAATATGTTAATTTCTTCATTGCTAGCTACTTGCTTCTCCTAGCTGAACTTAAGCCTTACTTGTAGGTAAGCAACCAAGAGGCAGTGGTGGAATCTTTTGAAGGCAGAAGTTAGTTTATTTGCACAAGGGATTATAAAAAACATGTGTATTTTCTATTGTGATGAGCTTCTGAGTCAGAGCTGGAATGTGCAGCAGAAGTCATCCTTGCTGGCCCACATGGCGCCCTCATGAACCACAACCTCTTGCTCAGCCTCCTATTAGTGGGCATTTGTCAGTTTTTATAATTTTCCAGTCTGAAATGCAAACTGTAGTAAAAAAACAGTATTTCCGAAGCCCCTGTGTATTAGTAGAATTCTCCAAGAATCTCTGCATGCTTGACTTTTTTCTCTGCTTCATATATAACACAAAAAACTAGCTGAAATACCATACTGTGCACATTGACTTAGACTTCTGGATTTCATTTGCCACTTAGGATAAGCAACTTGCAGAGAGCTTAAAATGACTATAACAGGCAATGCTCTTATTAAAAGTTACTGATCCTGTCTTATTCTCTGAATATTGATATAATGGATGGTGGTGCCAACTAGAGCTGATTACTTCCTGCTCTTCAGTGCTGCTGTCTCTGTGGAAGTTTAAGCAGCAGACTTCTTTAATTAATCATGTTGGTCTAGAAACCAAAGACAAATAATGGCTTAGTGGAACTTTCTGCTGTAGTCAGCACTTCTTTCTTATAAATACACAGCTTGGATGTAAGCCAGCAAAGGTAATCTTTCAGGCAGAACTCTGGGTATTTTAAATATACTCTGAAATACTTTCACAGTACACCTCTCCCAGAGACTGAATCCATCACTGTGGTAAACTTTTGAAATTGAGCTCTTCTGCTACCTGAAACCCGTACACAGCACACAAAAGCCTCAACTTCTCTTCCTATGTTCTGTATAGCTTAGGAACTGCTGCTAGTAAGGTTTTATTCAAGTGAAAAACCTGAAGATTCCTCATCATAGATATGGGTCAGACAGAAACAGTAGCCTAGGCTAGTAATAGAATTAAACATAGCCCTTGATTTACATATTTCTTGATGAGGTTTCTAAGTGCTTTGTAAAGAGGTTAAATCATATTTCTCTCATATGTCAGGAGAGCATCAAAAAGTTCAGTGATATCTCAAGTGCATCACATGCTCTGTGAAAATTAGAGGTGATTAAGGTCAACATTCATTCTCACTTTTCCATCTAGGTTTCACTTCTTAAACTGAAAGTTTGCATATTTGCATATTAGCAAAATGAGATCCTTGAGCCAGAAGGGTTCCAGATTTTCCCTGCCTTTCAAAATCTGTATGTCCCAGAGAAAGGATTTTAATTTTAGTCACTTGTTCTCTTCCCACTATGATTGGACTCCTGCATTGTAAAAGAGACAAATAAATAGCGCTGCAGTACTATTTTTTTTTCTTTCAGAGAATAGCACAAGGTTTACATAAAGTAGTGATTTTTATCATAGAACCAGCAAAACACATTTGTAGATGAAGATTTACATTACATTTCCAAGAAGCAGTCTGATGAAGCTTTTTTTTTTTTTTTTTTTTTTTTTTTTTTTTTTNAATGAATAAACATAAATACACCCCAATGGAGGCTTTCTCTGGTATCACATCAGAATTGTTTGCAGTTGAGTTAGTGGATCAGCAAGAAAGGACAGTGGAGCCTTTTATTAGCAGCTGACTTCTCTCGAGTCTCATTTTACATTTTTTGTTCCAGCACTATTCAATTGAAAGGAGATACCATAGGTGGGAAAAAAAAAAAAAAAGGAAAAAGAAAGAAAAAGATGAATAACAGAGATGAGGCAGCTACTGGACATCAGCTTCCACTGTGTTTTTCACAAATATCTGTATCCTCACTGATACTATAAAGAACCTTCATGCAGCTTGTTCCCTTATGAAACAGCCAGTCCTTTGTGTTCTCTGGTATGAGCTTTTCATAAACAAAGTTTATGATACAAACTTCAGTATTTTTTTAAAGCTATCTTAGATGAATAGGTTGCCCATCAAGTATGAAACAAAGGTAAATATTCATATAAATGATATTTTGTCTGCTGAAATCATTATGGTAGTGCTTTTCACTTAGCAAATCCATACTTTGCCTACAGTCACTTCTGACCTCAGAAGTTAATTTGATATCACTATTATTTCCGTTAAGAACTTTTTCTATGTTGGACAACCCGATGCTAATTCTTCAGCTTTAGTGATGGGATTCTTTGAAAAGCTGAAGGGCTCTTAATTCCTCTGGAATTTTGTTTTGGAGAGTGAATAGTGTACGAAAACTAGATCAAGTTGCCCAGAGCCCTGCTGAGCCTCACCTTGGATATCTCCAGGGGTGGAGCCTCAACCACTTCCCTGGGCAACCTGTTCCGGTGTTCCACCACCCTCATGGTAAAGAACTTCTTCCTAAAATACATACTCTGTTACCATATGCATCAACAAGTAAATCTGAGATGTCACAGCCATCTCTCTTGCTTTCTAGCTCTCACTCCTTTCTCTAGCTGGACAAAAACACAGGTATTTTTTGTTCAGGTAATTTAATGAGAAAGTAGTAGAATAATAGAAAGGATTTGTTGTTAAAGCTGGTTTTGCTTTGGGATACAGTGTAGATGATCTGCTTGAGGAGCAGATGACAGACCTAATGCACCCCCAGTGCAATACTAGACTGACTTAATCTCTGTGATTCTGTGATTCACGATTTCCATGAGATTAATTTTGTTCATTCTTTAAAGGAGAGGGGAAAAAAAGAAAAATGTTGAGAATTACTTATTAAAGAGTGCTCATCCCTGGCGTCTCAGAAGGCACTCTCCTTACCCACAATCTTTTGCTCAGTCTCCTGTTAGTGGGCATTTGTCAGTTTTTATAATTTTCCAGCCTGAAATGTAAACTGTCCAATTAGTATCTTATATATAAAATTGATTCTAGGTTTAGAGGCTCAAGCGCTTTAGTTTAATGTTGGGGAGTTAAAGAAAAGTTTCTGTTTGCTAATCAGCAAAAGAAATGAAGCACTGTTGTAATGTAAGGCTTTTTAAATCAAAGAGACCACAATTCAACTGCCTAACTGTGCCATACCTCAAGATAATTAGATGTTGTGAATTTCCAGATTTAGGTAACTTTAGGATGTCACATATGACTTCAAAAGTTAGTTAAGGATTGAATTCATGTAAATATTTTTTACTTGTTTTCTGTCAATCATTAACTTAATCAGGGAAAATGTGTATTAGTTTACAAAAGCAATATTGCCTAAGAAAATACATGTCCAGGACACCATCTAGTGCAGGGTGTCACTAACATAAAAGCATTTCTACTCATATCATAGAATCATTAAGGTTGGAAAATACCTCCAAGGCTGTGTCCAACCATTAACCTAACACTGACAAGTCCACATCTATATGTTTTTGGAACACTTTTAAGGATTTTGATTCTACCACTTCCATGGGAAGCCTGGTCCAATGCTTAACAGCTCATTCATTGAAGAATTTTCCCCTAATATCCAATTTAAACCTCCTGTGGTACAAATTTAAGATGTCACTCTCATCCTGTGTTTAGTTAATATAATATGAACTACCATGACACAGAAAGCACCAGCCCTGTGGCTCCTGTGGCAATATAATTTTGCAGTTAGATGGGAGACTATGGATTGCAAATTGCTTGGGTCCTTTTGCAAGAACAAGACTGAATACACTGAAATTCAGGTAATCATTTGTAAGAAAAATATACTTTAAAGAGACATTTGCTTATCTTCTTGCCCACAGTTGTTGGGTGATATATCAATTACAAACATTCTATCCAACTGGTCTATGAACTAGGTTGGACATTGATTCTCATAAAGATTTAGAGACCCAACTGCCATTTTAGAAGCTTTCAGTACACCTCAGAGGCATTTGTCAGTTTCTGCAGGACCTCAGAGCTTCCCAAGTTCCTTAAGGCAGGCTTCGCAGGTATGCAAACTACGACTAATGAGCAAGATTAAAGATCTGACTGTCATTAAGGAGGGAAGAAAAGAAGAAAAGAAGGAGGCTTAGATTCAATAGGAGACAGATAAATGAAACTTACACACATGTATGAGTTGCTGAGGAAGGGTGAACATCTAACAGGGTTTGGGTTTGTTGGTTGGTTGGTTGGTTTTTTGGGTTTTTTTCCACAAAAGCTGCGTATTTTGGTCCTTCTGCAGGCAAACAGGCATACGAATTTGACCCCAGGGTTGTTTAATCAATGTTTGTATAGCAACATTATGTTTCTGAATCAACATTAGACTAGGATAAAGAGGAACTGTCATAGTTAACTCATGATGTAGTCATGACAAGCTGGCTTTTATCTTGCAGTAAACAAAGGCTAAGATGGCTCTCAGGTTCTTGGAAAAAAGATGATGTTTGGATGAACGCTATGCATTCAACAAAAAAATAGCGGCACCAAAGAGCTACTATCACTGTGAAGTTTTACATTTTCTTTGAACAAGCATTTCAACAGAAAATTATAACTTGTCTCTCCCTGAGCATATATTGCATATGGGTTTTGGCTGAATGCTTGAAACCCTGCTGATTTCCCAAATCTCAGACCTACTCTGAGAAAACAGCAACCATATGCTCATATTAATTTCAAAGTACCTTCTGGTTTTGGAAAGCTCTGTCTTTTTTAAAAAAAAAAATTAAAAAATTTTTATGTGGACCTCTTGATAGACAATTTTAAAAATAAAGATTAAAAAAAAAAAAAAAGCAAGACTGAATTAGGTGGAAATCTTGCAACGTTTGTGCACAGAACAGTTCCTTGCATACTTCTTCTACCTCCTTCACAACTGCCAAAGAGACCCTAGCAAAGAAATAAAAGAGTATAAAAAGCTGTATTTTCATTCTCTTGCAACTAATCAAGGAGAAAACTGAAGGAAATTGGTAGGAACGTTCATAGACCTGGCAAGCTGTAGTTCAGTTCCCATTCCGGGGTATAGCTTTGGCAAAACAAAATGTTATACTTAAAAAAGGAGTTCAAGATCTGGTGTCAGGAGTAACCATTTGGGGAATGGTGAGGAGAGGTAGGCTCTAGCTGGGCAGAGCTGAAGAGAAGTCTCCACTGGAAAGCGCTAGACCATATTGTAGTACCTCAGCTCTGTTAATCCATGATAGACATTTTAAGGAAAACAAATGTAGTTATAAGGCTCTTTTACTGCTCACTTAATTCACTGAGTTTGTGGTTTCCATTCTTTTAATCTTGCAAGTGTTTAGCAAATAGAAGAAAACAAAAACAGACAACAAAATATGAAGGTGCTTCCCTTCAACAAATACTACAAACCCAGGCGTTTTTTATTGCACATTGCTGGTAGCTATCATTATGCTCTTATCAAATCATGACTAATAAAACATTTCTCTTGTTATATCCATGATTCTTATTCTATGTAGTGTGCATTAATTTTAAGCTTTATTATGTTCTTCTGCCTGAACAAATAAACTGGATTTTGTTCTGCTATCTAAGAATAAGGGCTATTTTAGAACGTGCTCAAACCTGTTGAGGAAGTAAGTTAGTGAGAACAGAACAGGCAGAGAAAAGAATCCTCTTCCAAGTTGTACTCTCTTTTCTAGAGAGCTATTTAAACATGCACTTTGAAAATAAAGGGTTTATTTCAGAGCAATTTTATGACCATTTTGAATTACAACACTTTGACATTTTTCTTGTGGCCCCAAAAAGATTTATTACACAAAGAAAGGCCATAGAATGGTAGTAGACGTGAAACACTGTATTTGCATATTGCTAGCAGGAGGCTAGATGCTTTTCAAAGAGCTAGGATATGAAAGTCCTTGTTCTGAAGAGCAGTCAGTCCAAATAAACATGTAAGTGCTTTGAAAGGTGCACAAAGGCAGGTTTGACTCTCCTTCATTTTACGGTTTCCAGCAGAGAAAGTGAGTAAAATTTTACATTGCAATATGACAAAAGCATCCTAATCCAGCTGAAAGATTGCATTTTGTAAGTCCAGAAGCATGGATTTATGCTGCCAGCAAATGAAAAAAGGTACTGTAGATTTTATGAGCGTGGTTTGTACATGTTAGAAGAGTGCTTTGTGTGCTAGAGATCCAGCTTTGCTATACTTAAATCCTCCAAGTCTTTTATTTAAATTATCTGGAATATGATCTGGTTTGATACTCTCCAAATACATGAGCTAATCTTTCCAATCTTTCCATTTTCCTGTGAAAACTGTGTTTTTACAATTTCTACACTATGTTATCCAGGGTTTTGCAGAGAATTAAAACTCCTTCTCCTCTCAGAGTATCAAAAGAATTTGAAAATCATTATGAGAAATACTGTATTTATTATACATTTTTATAAACTACTCAGAAAGTTCCATCCTGTTATTAATGTCCCATACCTGTAGACATACTCGCAGAGTTACACAAGAACCCATTTTAAATTCTGCAATAAAATTGCATAAAAATATAGATCAAATGCTCTAAAAAAAAGTGTGTGTGTATCTATCTATATCTGTATCTATATCTATATATCTATATCTATATCTATATCTATATTATGGGTTTAAACTGGCAGAGGGAAGATTTAGACTGGATGTCAGGAAGTTCTTTCCAGTGAGGGTGGTGAGGCACTGGAACAGGTTGCCCAGGGAGGCTGTGGCTGCTCCCTCCCTGGAGGTGTTCAAGGCCAGGTTGGACAAGGCCTTGAGTGAGTTGTACTAGTGGGAGATGTCCCTGCCTATGGCAGGGGGCTGGAACTAGATGATCCTTGAGGTCCCTTCCAACCTTCCCATTCTGTGATTCTGTGATTTATATATATACACACACATACATGCAAGTATAGGCATATATTCATACACTCAAATGTATATATGCCAGTATGCCTTCCTCTCATATATAGAATTTAATTTGGTTTCACTGATGAAAAAATGTTCCAAATAAGCAGTCCTAGAGCTATCCATTGGTCCTCTCTTGCAAGGCAGTCCTAGAGCTATCCATTGGTCCTCTCTTGCAAGGGTGTGATAAGGGCTAAAAAATCTCTGGCTGAGTCCCTATTGGTACACCAAGAATAAGACAGGATTATATAGAATACCTGCTATTGCCACAAAAAGCACAGACCTCAAGCTCTCTGTTGGAGATTATTATCAGCAGCATTTTTGAATGATAATGCTCTTTTTAGTTGTCTAAAAAACACCCCCACCCCCTGCTTTTTCTTTTTTTTTTTTTTTTTTTTTTTTTTTTTTCCTTCCTCTGCTTAACCCCCTTTAATTTTTTAGGTGCAGTCTGATTTATCTTACAGAGTGAAAATGTTTCATATGAATCTCTCTTTTTAACCTCCAGTTGTTCTGTGCAATTCTTTCAAGGTTTCTTGCCAAGCTTTTGCTGTTGGAGGATAGAAATGGAAGGGAGAATGGCCATGCATGGAGTTTTCATTCAGCCGACCTGTATTCATATTAATGTAGTTCTAATTTGGCTGATAGATTAGTTTCAGTTATTATGCTTTACTGACACTGGCTGCTAGGTGTAAAAGCTGTTTGGACAAACAGGGAGACTGGCAGTCCAGCCACAAAAGCAAAATTATTTCAGAAAAGCAAGAAGATAAACATGCCCAAGTTTGGTTCAGATTCATGTGTTTTCAAAATGTAATTTGCATCTGCTCAGCAGAAATGGATTAGATTACTTTACTCAGATTGTTTTCTAGAGAATGTTCCTGTCTTCTCCACGGCAGCAAGTGCTCATCAGGAATTTTTCTCATTACTGGCTATTAAGAATTTGTGGTGTTAGCCGCAAAAGCCAAGGATAGGTAGTCTCTCTTACAATTTCTCTTGCATAAGAAAAATGTACATCTGCAGCTTGAGAATGGGTAAAGCACAGGGAACCAAGTAAAGGACACAGGAAAAGAAGATAATAAGCTTAGAAGCAGAACCACTTTGAAGTGACTGAACAGGACATTTGAATTTGGAGAAATAAGTAAGGAAAGTAAAGATGTATAGGGTCAAGCACTAAGAACCTCTAAAATGTCAGATTCTAGCCTTCATCCCTTCTCTTGCTTTGGTTTCCTGCTTCATTCTTTATATTTTTCATGTATGCACACGTTGCACACACAGCAACAAAACAAAGGAATTTACAGATAACCTACTTCTAAAGCCTTGAATCATTCCTAAGAAAGTATGTTCCAGCTACTGACTAAACCAGACCTATGCTTGTAATTAATTTTTTTTTGGGTTGTAGTACATACAATTAATTTTCATTTTTGAGACAACACAATGACAATATTGATTGGTTTGGGTATTTAAAGGATTGATGATGTCCTTATTGCCTGCCTTTTGTTTTTAAAATCCTGTACACATATTAGCACTGGCATTTGTATTTACAGATTCATAGGCCGGATTGTCTTCTCATTTACATCTCATAAAACTACTGGTTGCAGAGGAATTATTCCAGATTTATGCACAGATGAGAAGTCTGAGGGCAAAAGTCTGCCCATCTGTTTAAATTTGGATGGATTTGCTAAAAGATTAGCTAAATAAATCGTCTTAATAAAATACTTAAACAATATTATGGTCAAAGTCTGCTGGTCTGACCTTCATGACAACGGATTTCAGAGAATACCACCACCCATGCCAAGTGTACCAAACGATCCCGTTGTCTGTTTCTGCAGTATAGGGACCTTTGTAGTACAGACCGTTCAAGTTGGCAGAGTGACACCTGGTGGAAAAATAAAGGGAAACAGAAATAAGGCCTCCCGCAGAAAATTTGCAAGCACTTTCTGGTTTTGTGAGAGCCAAAGTTTTTGCCGATAACAACCCAAATTGACAGCTGTAAAAATCTGCATTTGTGAGCTTTGGTGTGCCTAAAAATAACGGTTTAATTAGAGGACATTTGCAAATGCTCTTCCCATCTCTGAACCAAAGGTTTGCTGCTCTTTCCACAAGTTGGACATTGCTAGCTCTCCAAGTTTTGCCTGTTAATTTGATTCAGTGGACAATTATTCCAGAGTTGTTTAGGTCATGTGTGGCAGCAGAGCATACACCAAGCAAAACTACGGGAAAGAAATACTTTTCTGGGTTTTATTGGTCCAGAGTAGCCTCGCTTAAATGTCATAGTTACCCCATATGATGTTTCTTACGACACTTGAATACCACCATCAGCTTGTCTATTCAGCTGCAGACTTCCACTCAGAAGCAGATCAAATCTGACAGCCAACTAAGAACATGTATAGGAATTCTCTGGATCATCAGAGCTATAAAGAGTACTCTTTTTTTTTTTTTCCCCCTGTTCTTTAACACACTGAGGTAGAAATGGTGTTATGGTTTGTTAAATACAGTGGTCCAAACAAATCCTAGGAAAAGCCCAAAGGCTTGAGCAGGTACAAGCACAATCTTGATACTCATTCAGTTTCTACAAGAAAGGAGTTTAGATCATTATGTGACCAAGCAGAGAGCAAATCAGTTGTTTCCTCTGCAGCAAAGTGTAATGAATAGGCTTGTTTTATCTACACCTGTTAGCTCTTTTTATCAGTTATAAACCTATTGGCTTTTGCAATGCCTTGCATGCAAGAAAGCTGCTGACCTGGGTGTAATATCAGAGTGAATCCAGTTCTGTGGATGTACATCCAAGCTGCAAATCTCTTCTAGAGCTTTGCTTATTAAAGTATGCAGAAGACATTCTTCTGTGAAGTCTGTGATAACAAGTCCTGAGCAAGAGCAAGACCAGTGGCTTTAAACTAGATATGAGCTACTTCCATGCAGCCTCTCATGTCACATCCCATGGTATTCTTATTATCTGGGTGTTTCTGAATTTCATTAGTCCAGATAGCATAGAGCTGATTATAAAAAATTCCTTCATAGCTGGGAGCTTCTATACAAACCAGCCAAGAGCACTAATTCCTTCTGTGTTTGCTAATCTGTGCATGACAGATATGTGTTCTGAGTGCTTTTCTTTCTCTACCAGTAATGTTCTTTTGGGTAGGATTTAAGGATATTGCACTTTTTACAGTATTCGCTTTTATGTTAGTCTTAAAGTCAGTAGCAAGGCAGTGGAATGACACTACAAGGAGCTCCTATCTTATTTTCATTATCCAGATAGACTGTCACTTTAAAAGCATGAGCTACACAACCATAATAGGAATTAGCCTGCTAGAAGTCAGCTATCTTTAGTAGTTATGTAGCAGTAAGTACAAGGTATTAATAACCGTGAAGTTCTGCCGTACAGCTACTTATGCAAACAGATCATTCTCTTCTCCAGACTAATCCAAATTTTTTAAAGGTGTTTTAAAAAACAGAAGTACTCAGTCGACTAAAATCATTTGGTTATTCCCTCTTAATGAACTCGATGGTGTGATATCAGGCTTCCATACTACCTGACGTCTAGATATTCCTCTAAATCCACAAAAGTTCTGATTTCATGGGAAAAAAGATCTCCAATAGAGTAGCCTTTCCCTTTTATATCTTAGTTTTTATGAGAACTGCAAAAAAGCTTTGTCTACATGTGATTTGTTTCCCACATGTCTCAAACACTTTCTGTGCAAATATCCGCTGTCTGTGCAAATATCTAGATAACTGGGAATCACTGGGTTAATAGCTACATCGTATCAGTTAAGGTGGTCACAGGCTACTTGTGAAAACAAATTGGAAAATAAGGAGTTAAAAAGCAGAAACAAAGAATGACACGACAGAGAAACAATGGAGTTGATCCAGCCTGGCAGTCCTTGCCAAGTGAACTGAGATCACAGTGAGGGAGCAGTGTGCTTGCCTGAGTTGTATCTTAAATCTCTCTTATTACACAGCTAGACTGCATAGTTTTTCTTCGTGGTTACATTTATCTAATTGAGGTAAAGTACATAGCTGCATATACAGAAGTGCTAAGACTACCAGTTCTAGCTTTTCTTTTTTTTTAAATTGCTATTTTGTATGCAAGTAGAATTTTACAATTCTTTTACTGAATCCTATTTAAAAAAAAAAAAAATCTCAGTCCAGCTGCGCTCACTGACAGAAACTGAGTGGATGCATTTGATATAGAAGGAATAAAAGAGTGAGATGCTGTGAACTGAGGTGAAAAAAATGAGCAGTATTAACCCAGCACTAGCTTAACTTGTCAGATATACCACAGTACTGCCACATCTGGTCTAGTGCAGTGCAGGAGAAACGCAAGAATGAAGTACAACAGGAATACATGTGCAAACTCCACATGACCTACTTGTGTGAAAATTGGTTACCTAAAAGGGGTAGAATTATCCCCTCCTTACTGTCTGAAAAAAATGAACAAAGCCTGTGACAGACACAATTATTACAGACAAACTTGAGCTGTGCAGTAGATGTTGTCCTTTCTAAGGTGAGTCTCAGTCTTACCAGCACTCTAGTAGGGGTCAAGGACAGGTTGCATATAATAAACATCACCAATTCTATCTTCTACTATATGTCATTGTTGTATCAATACACATAAAGGAGAATTGTTGACAATGTAAAACCAAAATACCTGTTAAACCACCAGCCAGCCTTTTCCTCTTCAGCACAATTCCCTTCATAGTTGTCATTATCCCTGTCTCTAGTACTGAATTTCATTCCTCGATGATCAGCCCACCATTTTACTCCAGGATGAAATCCACCAGTAAGGGAATCACCAGCTGTACCAGAATATTCACCACAATTCATCTCATAAGCACGCTAACGAAAAAGGTGAAAACAGAAAGAAAACAAAAAAAAAACAAAACAAATGTGGCTTTAACCTTTAGTCAGAGAGTGAACCAACAAAGAGGAAACTAATCATAGAATCATAGAATCATAGAATGGTAAGGTTGGAAGGGACCTCAAGGATCA